>JAJEKB010017004.1:88469-114812 GCA_022393335.1 Macrotrachela quadricornifera | reverse complement strand
TGCTGGAGATGCCACGAGAGATGCGAGAGATGCTAAATTGCCTCATAACAAACTATTCGTTTATTACATGTATCTTCCAATCCGTGTCCGAGACAAACCTCATGTAGAGACGCCGCATCTCCAGCACTTCTCTTTAGGGAGATGCCGCATCTCCCAATTCTCCATCTCCCCACATATCCTGATAAAAATTTTTTTTTCGATTTTGGGATTAGGACCCCTTAGGGAGATGCATCTCCTTAGGGAGATGCCGCATCTCCCAAATCTCCATCTCCCCATATTTCCAGATAAATTTAGTTTCGTCGATATTTGGACTAGGGATGTTTAGTACAGCAAAACCCGAAAAACCAATGACTCAAAGGGTTTATACGTGATCACAGGCAACTATGATCCTATCAACTTCAAGATACTTAATATATAGTTTGCATCCAGCCAATCAAAAAAAAGTAAAATATTCTGTGAGCTCTAAATCCTCATATTTTCAGAATCCGGAAAATTCAGAATCAATTATCTAGCACTCTCCAATGAACGGAAAACTCCTAGAACTGAGTATATATGTATTGAAAACTAAATACCATGCATGACAACTTTGTATAAGTAATGACGCAATAGAGATTTGTTCTAATTAGTACTATAACACTACTGCATTGTTACTTACATACAAACTCTACACAGCATCAAGATGAGTGCGTCAGGATAACAAGCAATCATATAGCAAAAGCTTGAACGCACCTAGACCTACCACAAACGCTAAAAACAAGCAGCGATCGGACCAGAAAAATTATTATTATTATACCTTTTTTCAAATCGTCATCGTAAAAAACACCCTCTACTAATCTTCCTCTACAAAACTTTGTTCCACATTTTTTCATTAATCATATTTTACCAAAGCACGACGGAACCAGAAAGATAGATAGATCATCGAAAAACACCTAACTAGTAAAACTCTCAATAACTATCTCTGTCTCGAGAAGACACAAACACTCCACTACGCGAGAAAGTCGCTCAAACAGCACTCTCCTATAAAACACTGCATTAACACACGTCAAAAAGAAATGCTTACATCACTATTCCTTGTAATATAAATCTGGCACATTTTCATCCATTCTGTCGACGGGTATATAGGAATGACAAAAAGACCCTAAGTACCCCAATTTACACTACATATCTCCTCGAAACAACAAGCCGGAAAATCGACACATGGGCACATAAAAACCAGACACGAAATTTAAGATTTTACAGCAACTTCCACCAAACCATTATAACACAACTTTCTTACATTTTGAATCGCACCTACTAAAACACAATAATGCCAATGCACCTTTAGCACGCACGCTCTGTAGAAAAATGTGCCCTATGCGTATCTCGCCCTCACCCTCAGTAAAGAGATGCGCCGTATACGTCCTCAACCTCAAGCGCGTATCCCCTTCACCCTCAGTAGAGAGATGCGCCCTGTCCGGCCTCACCCTCAAGCGCGTTTCTCCTTCACCCTCAGTAAGGAGGTGCGCCTAGGGGTGGCACTTTCCTTTCCAAAAAAGAAAGGAAAGGAAAGCGAAACCTTTAAATCTGCAAGTTTTATATAATGAGAATACCTATGGGTCCTCATGCCTTATATTATAGTGATACCCTTGGGTCCTCAACTACTGTAATACAGTGGTACCCTTAGGTCTTCATCTGCTATACTATAGGGGTACTCTTCTGTCCTCAACTACCAGGTAATAGGGGTAATCTTGGGTTCTCAACTTAGGAATGGCATCATATATGTAATTTACTAGTAACTAAGTACCTATCGTAAATCTCTGGTCGTTGCGTCTGCTTTTATATTAGCCAAAAAACGGGCCAATCAGCTTGCAGGAAATTGAAACTCGCTTATTGTATGGGTAACCATAGAAGATTCTATGAGGACTTTTGTAGAGCACCCTTGATAACCTCAAATTGGCCCGAGTAACCGTATGTTCCATCTTTATCTTGATGGAGAAAAACCGCCTCGAAATCTGATTGGCTGTTATAAAAGAGTTTCAGCTAATCAGATTTCGAGGGAATTTTTCTCCATCAAGATAAAGACAGAACATAGGGTTATTCGGGCCAATTTGAGGTTATCAAGGGTGCTCTACGAAAGTCCTCATAGAATCTTCCACAGTTATCCATGAAATAAGGGAGTTTCAATTTCCTGCAAGCTGATTGGGTGATTTTTCGACTAATATAAAGCTGACGCAGCGACCAGCATTTTATGATACGTACTTAGTTACTAGTAAAATAAATGTATGGTGCTATAGCAAAGCTGAGGACCTAACGGTACTCTCATAGTATAGCAGACGAGGATCCAAAAGTACCCCCATAGTATAGCAGATGAGGACCTTAGGGTATCTTTATTGTATAGGAGTTGAGAAACTAAGGATACCCTTATAGTATAGGACTTCAGTTACCAGGGGACCCAGTATCGGGGAACGAGCAAGCCCGGAAATGACCGAGCCCGGGAAGCTCGGACTCGATGCATGCCTACCCGTATAATATAAGACTTGAGGACCTAAGGGTACTCTTAAAATATAGGGTTTGAAGAACTAAAGATACTCTCCATAATACAGAACTTGAGAACTTAAGGTTTCACTTTCCTTTCCTTTCTTTTTCGGAAAGGAAAGTAAACTTTCTTTCAACTTTCCTTTCTTTTAGGAAAGGAAAGTTTTTACTTTCCTTTCCTTTCCTTTTAGAAAGTAAAAGAAAGTGAAAGTGCCACCCCTAGATGCGCCCTATCTGCCGTCACGTTCAAGCGCGTTTCCCCTTCACCCTCAGTAAAGAGATGCGCCCTATCTGCCCTCACCCTCAAACGCGTTTTGCCATCACTTTCAGTGATTTTGTTTATCCGTGGTATTTTGGTTTTTGAGCGCAGGTAACCTGAGCAGCTTAAAGTAATTTTTTTCGATAGTCACTGTGGTATAACATCTTCATGTCGTATACGCTGTCATCAGAAAATGTCCGGTAATAGAAATATGGAACATGCAGCGTCTCTAGTTAAGATGGGTATTTCCTTAGGAAAATCTATCTCGTTCAAGCTAAATATTGAAAATAAATTTTACCAGGAGATGTGGAGAGATGCAGATTTGGGAGATGCGGCGTCTCTACATGAGATTTGTGTCGGACACGGATTGGAAGATACATGTAATCAGCGAACAGTGTGTTATGAGGCAATTTGGCATCTCCAGCATGCCCGATTTTCTGGATATGTGACACTGCTGATTGCTTTACACTTTTCTTGTATATGATGTTGCTACGGTACATTATTGAGCGCCATTGTATCTATTTCCTAGCTCGAGTTAGTAAAATAAAAGAAAATCGTTGATAATGAGCTGATATTTTTAGTCTCGGTAAGCAAACTGGCCTCCACCTTTTGTTAATGATCGAGATTCATAAAGCTCTTGCTTTAGTAAAAACCTCAAAACAAGCAACCCTTATTAAAATAGATTTCGTTTAGGGTGGAGACTTTTGTCGAGTACTGTATATAAATTAAAAAATGTTAATCGCGGGACAATTTAACATGAAGCTTTATTCCGTCCCGTCCCGCGTTATTGGCTGATTCATCCCGTCTGATCCTGTCCCGCCTCATTTTCTAATTTTTCGTCCCATCCCGTCCAATCCCGTTCCAGGACGGGATGGGCCGGGACGGGGCAGAACAAATCGGTAGTCCCGCCGATCTCAGGATTCTCATTACAGTTGAAGGAATAATGATATTATCAGAAAAGAATCAGTTTAAACGAAAAAAATACGTAATAAATTATTAAGTGTGTACCCAAAATTTGTGTTCCATTGAATGGTGTTGCAATTCATTTGGTAAATAAAAGCAGCATTAGTTCAAACTGAATTTATTAATGAACAAGCATCAGCAATTCTTTTGGTAGAAGTATGTCATTTACCAAAAGATCAAAATTCTTCAGCATTTTGGCTAATTAAACCAATTCTTAAATGAATTTTTTGAAAACAAAGAATGTTATTTATTCGTGTGAAGATTCGATGGATGAATGAACTAAATGTATAGATTCATATCTTTTTACCATGGATATGTTAAAAATATCTGATAAAATTGTTTCACAAAAATATTTTAAAAAATGGCATGCCAGAAAAATTGTTAGAAATTTAATTGGTAGAAATAAATGCAGTTTACACCTATCCATTGATCATATATATGGTCAATTCTTAAATAAAGGTGAAACATTAAATATTTGGAATCATGGACTCTATCGTTCTAACGATAAAGAATATACTATAAAATTTTTGTCTATGATCAAACATGCTAATAATCATTGTTTGACTACCACTAAAATAACTTATACTGTAGCCGAAAGTATGTATATAAAATTATTTATTGCGATTAATAGGATTATATTTTTTATTGTTTTTTTTCTACAGTTTAGTTTAACATAATTAGTTTAAATGCACAAACTTAATATCATTCTTTTTTTATGTATTTTACGTTTTTCCTTTTCTAATATTAAATTTAATTAGTTTCCAGTTTTTTTTTGCTTTTTAATTCTTTTCCTACATTAAAGTTATTAGCAAGGGGGAAACGGCGGATTCCGGATTCCCAAGATTCTCATGAGATTCGCTGGATTTCCACAGGATTCTCTGGATTCTAATGGAATTCCAGAGATTTTCAGAATTCCTAAAGGATTTTCCAAAAAAATTCCGAAATTGCCAGCATACTTGCGGGTTCCTCATTGTATCTAAAAATAACAGAAAACTATAAAACAATAAATCAGAACATCCAACTTTCTTTAATATACTGTTTTATTAACATGACTCTTTTACTTCTAAATTTTGTGGTTGAGCAAAAGATGCAGGATTGTTGGCCACTGCTTTCAGACAGTGTATCTCGAGGGGAAACAGCAGATTTCGTACTCTTGGAGTTTCCATTGTACTCGCAAGATTTTCATTGTTCTCTGAGGAGTTTCATCGTACTCCCAAGGTTTACGCTGTACTGCCGAGATTCTTATCGTACTCTGAACCATTGGTCATTTCATTTCTTAGATTTGTATTGCTACTTCGAAAATGCCTTCAATCCACATGTATTCATTGGAGGTGTGATACGACCGGTTCACGGAAGCTAGAATCGATCATTAATCCTTTTCATACGAGCTGTTTCATACTTTCCTAGGATTACCTCGTGTACATTAAAAGATCCTGAAGGCATGTCCTAAAAAGACACTCATAACTTTGCATTACGTCTATCACGAAATACTCTTGAAACCTCAACAGCTATCTAATAGAGATACGATCAATAGTCATGAGCTATTCAATGGAATGATTGTAAATCTTCATGAGCCTTCCTATGAGGTACGCATGAATCACCATGGTTTATCTTATGAAAGTACAAACCAGTTGTTGTCGCCTTTAGTGTGGAGTGTCCATAAGTCTTCAAGGCTTAATCTTTGCAGATAGCTATAAATCCTGAAGCACTATTATATGAAGTATGTGTAAGTACTTAGTGCTATGCTATGGGATATGTATAAGCCGTCATCGCTTTTTCTGTGGAAGTATACATCAGCCCTCATGGCAGTTTGTATAGTGGTATTTATAAGACTTCAAGACTTCTTTCATGCAGGCGCCCATAAATCTTCAAGACCTATGTATGAGATACCCATCTGAGCTTAAGGGTTATATTATGAGCGTACATATAAACTCTGAAGATCTATTCTATGCTGATACCTATAAGTCTTCAATGGCAAGTTTAGCCAAGTACTTCTAGTTCTCCAAGGGATAATTTATGGGGCACCTATCAGTTTACATCGCCCATTTTATCAAGATGATCACTAGTCTTCATGGTTTGTCCGATGGGATATCCATATAGACTAAAGGGATGTTCCACGAGCATACTTATACGTTATCAAAGTCTATCCTGTGCCAACATCTATAAGTTCTCATAGTCTGTCCTATCGGGTATCTAAAAGTCTTCCAGGCCTATTCTATCCAAGTAGTCATAAATTCTTATGGTTCTTTCTAAATCGGTATTCATAAGCCACCACAGTATGTCCGATGGAATAACTTATAAGTTCTTTAGGTCTGTTCTATACGTGTGTCATAGGCATTGATGACCCATCTGATGAGATACCTATAAGTTCTGAGGTATTTTTTTCTACGATTTGCTATAAATCTTCGAATTTTGTCTATATACAGTACCAATAAGTCACAAAGGCGTAGCGAGATTTCCTATCACTAACTTTTTAAGCAATATCTTCACGTAGTTTTGGTTATTCTTGAAGGACTATCTCGCGAAGGGGCTCAGATATCGTTAACTGTTCAAAAGATACCTAGCGTTAGTCGTCCTAGGTTTTGAGAAGGTTCTATGCACGGCGAGCAAAACTGTAATTATCACGTGATTCGCACGTCACGCACTAACACAACCTGAATTTAATACGAAACACTGGATTTAAAAGACAACTTAATGGTCGTGCGCTTGAGTTTCACTTTAACAATGGAAGGACTTATATTGATAAGCGAATTGATTGATCTTATTCCGGTGAAGTAAAGTCTATTATTTACCTTTGAACTTACAAATTTAAAACACTCCGCACTGAAACCATATCCATATCAAGTTAGCTGGATTTCAAAGTATATGAAATTTAGGTATAAAAATGGATATAAAAAAGTTTTTTCTATTATTTAAGGACAAAATATAGCGTTGTTCAAGTCCATGATGAGCTTTGTAGGAATTCTCTTTCATATGCTCCGGATGATCATATTTTCCTTACAATAATAGAGAAAACCTTTCCTAATTGATTTTTATAGCAATGTCTGAATACCGTGAATTTTGAACTCTCGAGGAACTCTGAATCTAAGAACGAATTATATGAAAAAGTAGAGTGCCTTAGTGAAGCATAATAAGCAACGAACTGTAGAACAGTGATATATCCAATGAGTTTACAAAAGTCAAGGAAATCACAACATTCACGGAACATAAGAAAGCCGCAGACTCCAGGGATTTCACGAAACTCAGGACAATCTATAGTATCCAAGGGTCGAAGAATTTATGAAAACAGAGAGATATAAACAGTTATCTTGTTTCCTTCGTTAAACTCTCGATAGCGTAAGAGCTTGATATTGTATAAAATGTGAACAATGCTATACGAGATTATATGATATTTCATATGTTGTTGCTCTCCTATAGGTGATATTGTTGATGGCAGAAGAAGTCGTCGTGGACATATCGTCGCATGGAGATTTAGTCGCGTCACAATTAGTCGTCAACAGTTCATCGTGATGGGAGAGAAGATTTTGGCACATATTATGTGTTCCTTTTATTACACGACTGATTGTTGACGACTAATTATCTTGCGACTCAATGTCGATGAGATAATGTGTTCTCTACATAATGTTTGCGACGGATTGTTTGGTCTTCAACAATGCCATCTACAGAAGAGCAGCATCATATCAAGATTATATAATGTCTTATAGTATTCTTCACACTTTGCTCCATATCAAATCCTTGTACCATCGAGAATGTCACTAAAAAAGCAAGATAACTGTTTGTGTCTCTCTGATTCCTTAATTCTTCAGTCCTTGGATACTATAGATTTTCTCGAGTTTCTTGGATTCCGTAAATTCCTTGAGTGCCGTAGAATTGGTATGCTTTTCTGCTTGCTATTGATTTTTGGATCCAGAGTTTATCAGGGGTTCAAAAAACACGAAATACAGACAGGTCTCTTTGAATTTATTATTTTGTTGATGCAAACTTATGTTTTATCCGAATAAGAACAATCAATTTATTTTTCGATACGAACTCTTATATTGTTAGAAGTAAAAGTAAACTATTGTTAGACCAACTTAATTGTGTTACATGATGGAACTATTTTTCTTCGTAATAAGAATTATATCAAGGGAATTTCGTCTGACAAACTTGGATCAAATTTGAGTTTCTTTTTAAACAGAAATTCGTGCTGTATTGGCCACATGAGAGCTTTAGCTCTGCATCTTGTGAGACACCAATCAGATATCTATTGGAAAGCCTCGACTCATGCGAACGAGACCTGACTATCCAACATCAGCTCAGAAAAAAGAACTAATGCTGTCACATATCTATTTATAACTACTCTGGGAGACAGCTTGTAAGGATATATCATTAGTTCCATAGGGTAACTCTTGAGGACTTATGTATCCTTTAAAAGAGTAAGCTATGATGACTTGAGAACATTCTCAAAGAACAACTATTGACGATTTATATATGCACTATAGCATAGCCAATGACGACTTATGAGTATCTCCATGGAAGAGGTTATGGGAATTTATAGACACTTAAATGGGATAAGTGATGATGACTCGTGAGTGTCTCAAAGGATAAGTTGTAAGGACTTATGAACATCTCAATATGATAGCCCTTGAAAACTGTTGTGCTCCTAATTGAGTAGGTGATGATGACTTATAAGTACTTTTATAAGTTGGTCGTTGATCACTTATGGATATCCCATAGGATAGACCATTGAGCTTTATAAGTATTCCATAAGATTGCTCTAAAGGATTCAGGTCTACCTTAATAGGATAGTTCTTGATAACTTATAGATACTCCATAAGATGGACAAATGAAGCCTCACGAATATATCCACTAAACACCTCTTAAAGATTTATAGGTACTACTATAAAAATATATCGTACTCCCAGTATTCCCAATGTACTAATGGGATTTCCATCGGGTTTTCATGGAATCTTAATCTCCAAATCCGCCTTTTCTCCCTTGATTTTCAGAGTCTTGTTCTAATTCTCCAAGTTCTGAGTCAGTTTCTTTGTCATCATTGTCATCATTAGTATATTAGGGCTGTTTATTTTTGATGATTACTTTATCTATTGATGGCGCTTAGGCACAGCATTCTCTGGATTCCCATGAGATTCCCCAGATTCCCACGGAATTCCCTGAATTTCCATGGGATTCCCATGGAATGCGGAATCCCGGGAATCCGCCATTTCCCCCATGGTTATTACACAACAAAAATCTAATTGTGAATATTATACCACTATATCTTATTTGTCTATTTCATATTAGGCATTAGAAAATGAAAGTATTAAAAAAATTAAAACTCTAAAACGTAAACGAGAAAGCCAATCACAAGATATTGTCACATCTATGAGTCAAATGTCGATTTCTGATCTTCCAAATAAACGACAGTGTTCAACGGCTATGAATAATATTGTAAAAGAAGCAAATATTAATCAATCAGTATCATATTATAAACCTAAATATTTAAAAGTACCCGATCAAGTATTTAAACAAATGTTATCAAAATCATTAGCAGGAGCAGAAAGACTTGTTCAATCAATACATACACCGGAAAAAATACAATTTGTTCGTACATATGCTTATTTACTTAATAATATGCTTTATTTGAAATTAGAACAGGACTATTGGGAACATTATTATAATATTTGTTTAACGCAATCTATTTGGTCGTCATCTTTACCTAAAGACATAGCTAAAGAAAATAATCTTTATCGATTTAAATTTAAAACAAAAACTGAACTTGATAAGCATCGTAAATTACTTGTTAATCGACTTCAAGAAGTTGAAAATAAATTAAGTCAACACGAACACCACCACCACCACCAACAACAAGAAGAGACAATTTTTAGATCAATCGATATGAATAGGTTATCGACTGTTATTCTTGCTTTTGTTCGGCAAGGTCAATATAAATTGTCTAAAGAATTTGAACGAAAAAAATTTATATTACAATTTGATGCCACTGATTATCGTCTAGTAAAAACATTTTATGATATGAAACCAACTGAAGATCAGGTATAAATACTTAGAGTTAACCAAAAACTTTGAGCACAGTTAAAAGACTCTGCCGGATAAGAAGACGTATTCGTAATTAAAAAAGCAAATATACCATTTTGTAGAGTAAATCATGGCGCGTCGAATAGCATGTATTGAATCTGATCGTCATAAGACTTAAGTGGAACTAGAGTCAATTTACTAGTAGACAGTCATGTATCCAAAAAGTTTAACCACATGCAAAAACAATTGTACATCATTGAAAAATCATATTATTTTCTATGAGAAATGAAACGATCGGAAATATCAAATATATCAGCTAGTAGCCTGCGAAAAACTCTACAAAACTGTATATAAAAATATTTTCCTAGAAATATCTTTCGATGACATTAAGATCTGTAATAAACAAGAACTGATGGTACTCTTAAGTACATGACCGTCTACTAGTAAATTGACTATAGTTCCACTGAAGTCTTACGAAAATCAGATTTAATATATGCCATTTGATGCGCGTCGACTTGTTCTACAAAATGGTATATTTAGTTTCTCAATTTTGAATAGTTCTTCTTACTCAACAGGATACTTTAAAAGCTGAAGTCGGAACTTTTGGTTAATCCTAAGTAACAATAATAATAATAATAATAATATATTACATTAATAATAGTATATAGAGATATTATTAAACTTAGATTCGTTCGGCTAAAATCATCTGTCAAGCTACAAGAGATAAATTACAAGCAGAACAACAAGTAGCTATTCTTAAACAACGTATCTATACAAAACAATTACCTTCATCTTTTACTATTCTTGATCATTCTATTGATAATATTGAACAAATGTTAAAACAACCAGCACTCAATACAGATAAACGTGCAACATTATCATTTCGTCGACTTAAAACAATTGCTCAATTTAAATATGATCTCATGGTAATAGCTATTATTACAGCTGAAGAAACAGTTCGAAATCATGAAAAAATTATTTCAGACGAAAAGAAGAAATTAATTGATGCAACGACTCATGGACAAATACCACTTCCAAAGTCTCTTGTCCAATTAATGAATGCAATTGTAGCGCGACAAACCAATTTAGTACAACGTAGTCAAATTATTCTCCAACAAAAATTATCGGCTTTCGACGACGCTCCGATGGCAATAGATATGGCTGGTGCCGTCGGAGCAATGTAAAAGATATTTTCAGTCATATTCTTCCATCATCACCTACTATAGAAAGAGCTTGTCATCTTTCATCGAAACAATTCTCATACCTTACCTATGGTCCTAAATATGTATCACCATGTCAAAGTCGTTTTTCAGGTCAACCTATTGATAAACTTATTCAACGAGAATATGAATCTATTGTTCAATGTTTCACAATTGGTTTCAATGACAATTTTGTATCAGCTTCTGATCGACGAGCAAAAGATTTTTTTGCAGATATACAAAATCTTTTAAATCGATTCTATACTGCACCTTTACCACGAAAAATACAGAATCTTGTTCAATATGAACAGTATATGACTAAAGAATTCAACGTCAATTAAAAAGATCAAATTCTATTATTCGACCAAAAGACAAAAGCAAAGTATTTCATTTAGGAAATGATGAAGATTACCACTGAAAAGCTTTAGAATATATGGCAAAAACGAATGCTTATCAAGAAATATCAAGTGGTATTAATCCATATATGGATCATTTACGAGCTGTTTTATCATTGATTGATCCATTATTACAAAATAAAACTATTGATTTAAATCTATGGAAACAAAGTATGCGACCAGCTGAAAAAACAATTGAATTAGCTCATTTATATTTTATACCAAAGCCACATAAAGTAACTCTCATAAGAAAAAAAATTTCAAATTAATACTATTTATTTTAAATTTTAGATTGGCACGCCATTAAGACCAATTGTATCATCAATACATGCAGCAGCTACTGGTGTTTCTCATTTTCTTGATGAAGTTCTACGTCCATTTTATAATCAAATAGCCAAATCCTCAACATTTATTAATGATATTGATTTCGTTCGACAATTAGAACAATATTATGATAGTGGTCATTTATTACCAAGCACATTATTTATTACTTTTGATGTCACTGATTTATATACAATGATTCCACGTGATGGAATTATAGCTGCATTAGGTCGATTTCTAGTTTAATATTGTAAAGATAGTAAAATTAATGGTATGACTATTGATACAATTATGAAAATGGCTCGTCTTGTTTTGAATACAAATTGTTTTGTATTTGAGAATAAATATTATCAACAGATTCGAGGAGGAGCAATGGGCTCACCGTTAACTATGACTTTAGCTAATATCTATATGTTCGAATGGGAACAAACCTTATTTGAACATCAAAAATTACATAATGAAATCTATGGACGGTAAGTCATTTTATTTTATTTTTTTATTTTACAAAAAAATATTTTTTACAATTGAAATAGATATATTGATGATGTTTTTATGACAACGAATTCATTAAATCAAATGAATATGTTATTGAATCAAATAGAGAAAAAAGATGAAAATATTCGTATAACTCGGTCGATAGGTACAAGAATGGAATTTCTTGATGTTTTAGTAACAAATGATTATGGACAATTAAAAACAACAGTTTATCATAAACCAGCTGCTGAACCTTATATTCTTCCATATTTATCAGATCATCCACGTCATATTCATCGTAATACAATTAAAGGAGCTCTTTATCGTTGCATACGTCTCTGTTCTAATGTACAAGATTTTGATGAGGAACGATTACATATTGAATTAACATTATTATTAAATGGTTATCCTCCAAAATATATCACTTATCATTTTAAAAAATTCTTTCAACAATATAATGCGATGTCAATGTTAGAACCAATATTAGATGATAAAAAGTATAAAGAATTACATAAAATATTATTAGCTCAACAATCACGACGTGAAAGATAGAGTTATAAATTAATGGTCTCAAATAATAATAAGATTAATAAAGAACAGCAATCAAAAAACGAAATAAAGAATTGGAATAAATCAATAATTAAAGTTCAATTTACTTTTGAAAGTGGTCCAATGGTACAATTTAAAAAAGAATTACACTGTTTATTGAAGAAATATTATATTTATCAAGGTTCTCTTATGAATAATGTAAGGTTACAAATTGGAACGCGCAGCAATAAATCATTATGTCAACTTTTCGTTAAAAAGAAACCACCGAAAAAAAAGCTAGTTAATACGGAATCGGCAATCACAACAACTACTTAATATCATTCCTAAACATTATTATATTCTGATACATATATGTTTGATTTAAGCTCAACAAAATTATTTGAACTCTTAAAAAGTACATATATAATAAAATAGATTTCCTGTTATTGTTTCAACATTGACATTTGAATCGCTACTTTTTTCATTTTTTTCGAATGTATCTATCTTTATTATGATTTGGTTTACTTTTCGACTTTTTATTTATTACAACTATACATTAGTTTATGTGATTCAACGTTTAATTTTTCTTTATCTCAATAATAAATCTTTGAATGTTTGCTTTTAATATTAGTGTTCTCTAGCGATAGTTTAGTTAATCAAAACTTTCTTCAAGAAAATAAGTGCTATTTATTCATTTTTATTTCAGATTAATTTTCAAAATTAATACATCATGTCAATGTCAGATGCCAATATTACATTTTCTAATAATAATCATATGGTAGGACAACTAGAAGTATCTTCGCCACAACAACAGCAACAAAACGAAAAAAAGAAATATCATGGTAATCGTAAGCTTCAACGTTATCGTCGAAAACTTCGAAATCAGGGCATGGATACAAACGCAATTGCTGAAATAATAAATTCATATGTCGATATGAGTCAATTAAAAATTGATCCAACTACTCAAAACAACGAACAGATAATCAAGTCAACTACTCCTGAAACTGATTTTCATTCAACAAAATCAATTAAAAATAAGAAGAATATCAATGACGAACCATTCATTATTAAGAAAAACAAAAATAAATCAAGTACACCTATATCAATGAAAAAAGTTAAGTCCTCAACAGCAATAAATACTTCAATTGATTATGCAAATATACCTGATGAAATCTTCTCGCAAATGTTATCTTCAATTTCTGATATAAAAGATAAATTTATATGCTTTTCAAATGAACATGAGAAGATAAAATTTATGCGTCACTATACAAGTTTAATTGATCGATTATCTTATTTACACTTACAAGATTTTCAATGGAAATACTATCATTATATTGGAATGACAGAGAATATTTGGAAAGGTCGTATGACAAAATATTTTGCACAAAAATATTCAATCTGTCATACATATGATAGATCAAAAACTATGATTGAACAACGTCTCAAACAAATTGAACAACATTTACAGAAAGCATTTAATTCAATTCAAGAGTTTGAACAAGAAATATTATCCAAATGTATACATAATGATAACTGTTTCAATGTAATGAAGGAACTGTTTCCAATTATATATCAATTTGTCCAAAAGCAACAAAAGCCATTACAATATGAATTCGAATAAAAAAGACAAATTTTAATCTTAGATGCAACTGACCATCAATTAGTTCAAAAATTTTTTGATCTACAACCGAATAAATCACATGTAAGCAGATATTTCGTCATATATATATATATATATATACATGTATACCGTTGTGAACTTGAATTCATTTTAGATTAATATAGCAAAACGTATATGGCAAACTACAATGACACAAATGATAATCGAGGAAGATATTGCTTTATTAGAACATCGTCGTCATACATCCACAAAATCACAATCTACTTCTAATTTAGTCCGTCTAATGATAGACGATATTGATGAGAATCTTAAAAATTTGAATGGAACTATCGAAATATCTCCAAGAACTTGTTGCTTATCAAATGAAATCAAGAAATTGGAAATTCTGAAGAGTAATATTATTGATCAGACTATTCGTACTAGTCGTCGAATGGCAGAAAATTTCAACACAATCATACAAATCGAACAAAAGAAATTTTCATTGAAGAATAGATTTACAGGATCCACATCGGAATGGCAAAAATTGGTGCATGATGCTATTGAGATCCGTCGATTATACATGTTAAAACGTACCAATTTTAACATCCAACATAAATTGATCGTAAGTGGCGATTCTAGCAATGATCAAATAATAACTATATCTTAGAATATAACTGTGAAAAAGACCAATGCTTATCTTAATTCTACGTTACATGTTTACTATTCATATTATTTATTTAATCAAACTATAAAAATAAACTGTGTCTCATTTTACCTTGATTTTCACTCATTTATTCACTTATATATTATAAAATATATGTTCATTCAAACGATTTCTTTTTTGTTCTAGATACGTTACAACCATAACACACAAAAAATCATTAATTGAAGAAACAAAATATGCGGCGATTAAAAATAACAACAAATTTGTCCGTTGACATATAAAAATTATCATCAGAATTAACACCAAACTATAGTAAAACTTCAAAGCAATAGTTTAAAAATTTATTTTCTAGATTGAAAGGAATCAATTGATAATTATTGGATCGACAACATCCATTTGATTCCAATGATGATGAACAATCCTAATCACAACGAAAAAAAAGATAATGTTAAGTATTCATTTACATTGGCACGATCATCTGCAGAAAAATTACATTTTCAAGGAAATAAATCTATTTTAAAGAAGATCAATGTTAGCATACGTACAGCTGCTCATACCCATGTACTCTTTATTTGTCACAATGATCGTTGGGAACAAGATGCAAAGAATTATATACAACGGATAGGAGTTTTTTCATTGATTGGACAGATAGATTTAGAAACATCGGACAATTCTTCTGAAAATATTTTGAAAAGGATGAGTAATCAAATAACTTTTACATTACATGATTGGTTCCTTCGGAAAGCAATTACTGTTGAACAATATGAACAGATGATGTACTACAATCAATTATCGACATTTCAAGTAAATGAGCTTTATTTTGTTCCAATAGCACACAAGGTAAACTATTTTATCTATCATATTCTTGTTTATTACAATTCTTGTTTCTGAGACATATATATATACATGTTCATAGATTGAAATATCAATGCAATCTATGCTAACATCTTATACAAAAGAGCCTATCAAGGCTATTGCACGTTTTATTAATAATCTTCTTGAACCTTTATTCCGACGTGTGGCTCGTTCAACTGCATTTGCTACGGGAACGGGTGCAGTGTATGCTTTTCAGAACTATGCTGAAGAAGGTTATCTTCGATCAACGACTCGTTTAGCTGCACTCTATATTCACGACCTTGGTACGACTTTTTTACATGATTTAACCATCCAAGCATTACAAGATTTTCTTCGAACTTATACACAAGCAGGTGAAATTGAAGGTATATCGACGGCCACCATCGTTCGACTCGTTCAATTAATTCTTCAAAATCAATTTTTTCTCTATGAAAATAACTGGTATCAGCAGACCGCTGGTGGCTCTTTGAGTTCACCATTAATAATAACATTGACTAATCTTTATCTATTTTATTGGCGACGTGATTTAGTTTCGATATTAATCAACAAGAATGAACTCTTTGGAAGATATTTTGATCAAATATTTTTGACATGGAACGGATCAGAAGATGAATTTCCAACACTGTTGGATGAGATGATTGTTCGTCATTTTTGTATAACAAAATCTATTCAGTATAAAATCCGATATATTGATGCTGATATTGCGCACTATGAAGGTATTTTACGAACAAAAGTTTATCATGAATCCAATGTTGAACCTTATGCATTACCCTATGTATTCGAGAGAACTCCATGATCCACTCCTATCATCTTACTTCAAGCTGCTCTCAATTGTGCCATACTTTATTGTTCAAACGTTGACGAATTTCAAAATGAATTATTCTACATTGAATAATCATTTCTTATCAATGATTCATCTTTGAATTTTATCGAAGAAACAATTCGAAAACTTTTTCATTCATTTCATGCATACTTATACGATCCATTTCTTAATGAAGATATGTATCAATGTCTTCGTCGACGTATCCGAAAATACCATCAACAACGAACAAACAGTCATATTCGTGGACGACAATGTCGACAACGACGACGACGACGTGAAATACTACTACCAAAAGATTAGAAAAAACACTATAGTGACGTTGTACTTTAAATTGACTTGTGATTGATTGTTGTTTCGTTTCATTTCTATATTCTAACCAATGTGCACATCTCTCATCTTACTAACTCTATAGAGGTTATTGTATTAGTAGATGTTTCTTTCATTGTAGCTCATTTTTCTACTGTTATTACCTAGACTAAATGTATCTCAATGATGGCTACAAGCGAGTCTATGTCTCTCCAAAATACTAACGAAAATGGAAATATTTCTTCTGACGATATTATTACCAATGTCATTACTGAAACAAATAATTCATTAAATCATAGAGAACAGAAACAACAAGAAGAAGTCTTATTGTCAGCATCTACTGAACAGAAAGTAAGATTTAATATTCAATAATTCTTAAAAGAAATTTTATTCTCTTTATCGTAATTAGAATTGCCATGGAAATGATATTGACCAGACAAAAACAGACATATTTGAATGTCAAATTATACCAGATTATTGGAATATATCGAATAAGGAATTCAAACAAGAATTTTTTTATAAGCTTTTTCCATGATGACATACGTCATATGAAAGTCAAAGAATGGCTAGAAACAGATGTTAACATATTACAAGCTGCACGAAAAGAGGCTTGTTTGATGGCCGAGATTCACTTTTTAAAAATGGAACAAGATCTATGGCAAACTTATCGCAATGTGACACGACCTGAAATTCTTTGGTTATCATCTATGGCCAAAAGTGAAATGAAACGGAATAGAATTAGTCTAACATTTTTTAAAACGGAAGAGTATCTTAAGGAAGATTTGAAAACTATCGAACAAAAATACACAAACGCTATCTACCAATTGGTTCAATATTTAGAACAACAAACACAACATTCACATCCATTAACAGATTTACCATTATCAATCAGAGATAGGACTCTATTGTCAGCAGTTATTATTGAATTTGTACGCGAAGATAGACGACGCTTACGCGATCAATTCGAAGAAAAAGAAAAGTTGTTGATGATTATTGCTAATGATATTCATTTGGTTAAAACATTTTATGATTTAAAGCCAATTGCTGAACAAGTATGAATTTTATCACTATTGCTTTATTTTCAAAAATAGTTCTCACTTTATTTCAGTTGATTGTCGCGAGAGATATTTGGCAAGCTACTTTCGAAGAACATCGAGCTAAGGAAGAAATAAATTTCGCCAAACAATGTTTCTTAGCCGACGATGACGGCAACATAAGTTTGTATCGAATGCTTTTCAACCGCTTCGTTCACACCACTGATAGTGAATTGTCTCCTGAAAACGAACCTCTCGATTACAAACAATTCTATTTGGAGAAAAAAATTGCTATGACAACAGCGGAAGCATAGAATTATGCCATGATCATCAAAGATAAAAAGAAAACATTTTACATTCTCGATAAATGGCAATCATCCACCGCTTCTTTACCACTCAAGCTTCGTTCAATGATGAGTATTATTGAAAGTCGTCAGATGACTTTGATAAAACGTCTAAAATTAATAGATAAATTTAAAAAGACATTCTCTCATGGTCACAAGCACGACGACGACGATGAAAACTACAATGATCGTGGCCATATGAGTGATTGTGATGAATCTGTCAACAATATGAACGATGATAACTCGAATGACTCACGTTTGATATATTAACTTTACTAACATCAACAGCACCGCAAGAAAATGTATGTTATCGACACTACTGACTTTCAACTCTCCCATTCCTCGAATAATACAACTATTATTTAATCCTCTTCCCAAAACCATAATAATCGATTTCAACTATATTCATTTATATCTAGCGTTTAATTCTATCTACAATAAAACTAAAAGTTCCTCTTTATTCCTTTCTTCCACATAAATTGATAACAAATCATAACAGCTCTTTACGATTAACCAAACATTCTTATAAAATAATGCAAACAAACTTTTAAGGTTTTCAACTACTAAATTGGATAGTATAAGATAGAACAGAGCCAGAGCTGCCTAATCATGATCTTCGACAACACTCCCCATGCGTAGTGTAACCAATTTTCCATACATTACCCACCGTATGCCTATCAGATTTGTCTACTTCTATACTTCAATCCGAAAATTTCTAGAGTTCCACTAATCTTTTCAAATATTCCTTGATTTTAAAATCAGTGCCGAATCCAGCCCGCAAAATTGCCCATAGAAAAAATCGAAACCTACCCGTTAAATTGTCTTCAAAAAAGTATTCACATTCATTCCTCAATTTCAACTTCCTTGGAATTTTCATCCGAATTATCAAGTCTTCACATTTCAGTATGCAAAAATTACTTTAACCACCTGCTCATCGAACAATTACAGCGGGATCGAAAAGGATTGAGACACTCATTTATTCAAAACTCACCATTTTCATGAATTGACTGATCATTATTTGAAACATTTAATTCAAAAACAAGGGTCTTCGAATCTTAAAAATTTAATTTAAGTTTTCCATATACAAATTATTATACCACCTGAAGATTGATCGCTTAAAATGAGATTGAATTCCGGAATGTGGTAGTTTATTTAATACATACTTACCCTCACCCTCAAATTTCTTCTTTAATAGAGTATCAAACAAAACGGAACAACCAAGCAACAACAAATCCTACTAACTGACCATTACCACAACCATTCATGTCGTCAATACAATTATATTAAAATTATTATATGATGCTAACGATAATATGTATCTGATTAACATTTAACTTCTATTTCATTTTTTTTTAAACATTCATTACTAATACATTCACGGTATCACAAATAAAACTTTTTTTAAAATTCATACAATTCATTGCTTATATACAATTAATCATAACTTTTTCTCATTTTCAGATAAAAAAACAAATAAATAATTCTTCTTCAACGTCGAAACTACCAAAATTAATGTGAAATCTTAATATTATGGCTGCTGGTCTCACCTCAGTCAAATGAGACTATCACTATGCATATTCTTTAAATGTGTGTAACAGTTATAGTTAAATCGTGTGATTTTTATAATCATTTAGATTAAACACCAACTGATGAGACCCTTAAGCAAGGTCGAAACTGGTCTGGGTAGCTGTTCTCACTCTCACCCTCACCCTCGTACACTCCAAAAAGAAGATACTATGTTGTTCTTGCATCCATGCAAACTGCTTTTTTAGATCATGTATGAAATTTGAAAAGGTTCTAATTCAGATACAACTTCAATAACATATTAATTCCGCTTTAGAATGGAAAATCTTTTTTTAAAGAAAAGCTGAATTAGAATTGTCAGTACAAGTAACAGGATATAAGATCAATATATCATTAATAAAGCGCAGGTTAAATCAGACAGGGTGCATTTTACATAGTGTTTTGTTTTAAAAAACACGGAAAAGATATGTTTCGATTTTAATAAGTTCTTGCATAATTATTATTACTTAAGCATAATAAAACAATTGATCGATTGCTTTCAGACTGTAAATATTTCCAACTCGTACCTCTTTCTCACTAATTCATTTGCGATTTGTCCTTCTTTGAAAACAGTTCTTTCAACGAATTATGTTTGAGAAGAATGACATAGTCATGTCAAACTGTGGAAGCGTAAAACGTCACATCCGACATCCGTCCATTTAGACAGTACCAATATTTTTTCCTCAATTAATCTACAACAAGAAAAAACAAACCCTCGATAGTAGGCTGGTTAGTTGTTGGCTAACAAATTGCTCAAATTGTTTTTTACTTGCTATTTTCTGGTGCATACAAGAATCTTTTTACATATACGTAATGCTTATCAAAGAAGACTGAACACGACAAATCAATAAAACTTAATCATATGATCAAAGATTGAATAAGTAATGGTAATGAAACACCCAAATTTCCGAGTTTTACTACTCTTCGTAAACTAAAGTCCAACAACGAACGATGTGCAATGTTTTAAAAAAAAGATGCTTATTAAATATAAAGTTGCCTTAAATCTATCATATTTAATAGCTCAATTCTTCAGTATTTACGATCTATCGCAATCGTTTTAAATATACTTCTATAATGCATCCATAACATCATTATTGAATACATGATACAAACGTCATCTTGAAATGTCCTCAGTCTTAGAATTTATCGAAGATAATAATTTAGAAGATGCTAACTCTTTTACACATAATAAGTTATGTTCAATACACTGAAAATATGAACATTTTATATTAGTACGCACACAATTAATCGTGTTATATATCAGATTAAGTTGGTTATTTCCTCCCATGTTTTTTCTACTTGGAATTTACTTGAAATAATGTTGAATATTGAAAAATAATCTGATTATTTGATAAACAACATTCCTTAAGAAGAAAATAATGATTATATTTATTAAGATCTATTGCTTTTTTCTTGACAGAGACAGACTTTTGACACTCTCGTCAACTTTTCACTATTCTTATTGAGTTATAATATGTTGGTTGATTAAAATTTTAAGAGTTTTATTGAAATTTTTATTTGAGTTCAGTATTTCGTGTTTGGAACATCTGGTCTGGGCTTCTTTCTCTTTATAGTAAACGTAAAATAACAGAGGTGCAATACCTATAGATTGGAGCATCGCTGCAGAAAACAGCTTTTTTTGGAGAAATTTTCACAAAGTGAAGCGAAAGAACGAAATTTTAAGCATTATGCAGCTGAAGAAAATTTCCAGAGTTTGATGCGACCTACTATGAAGCTGAGACAGATTTTGCATCTCAGGTATGATATTCTTTTCCTCTTCTGAATATCAATTGCTATAACTATATATTAATAGCGTGATTTGTTCTTTTTTCCAATTAATATGAGTTTTATTCATCTTTAAACACTCATTACTTCGTTTCATTGCTCTATATGTACACCAAGTTACAGCTATTTTAAACTTTACGTGCCTCCATCAACTCACTTAAATTACGGATAAATATCATCCTATTGAAGGACAATAACGTTCAATCAAGGATGTACTTTTCAGCTATGAGACAAGTTGTCGTACACAACTTGTATTTTATGTTACTAAGCAACGTTTCATTGAATCAAACAATAAACAGAATATTATACGATTATCTAGCAAAAAAATGTTATTAGTGTCTTAGTTGAATGAAAATTATAGCAAAAGTCAGAAGAGAGAGGAAGTAATCGATCAATACAACATCCGTACACGTGAAGAATTTATTTATAAAATTAAATAACCATTGAATATTGTCGTTAAGCAATAGCAAGACGACAAGAATATTGATTTATAATTGATGTCATATAAATTGGTATTGGAATTAACAGTGTTGTCTTAACATACCGTTTGTTTCTATGTATGAGGTAACATAAATATTTTTATGACTAAAAAAGTACTCACTTATTGTTAGTAAATCCTCAATCGATCAGTTGCAGTAAGCTATTGTACAATAATTTTCATCAATATTCACTTACGCGCAGAAATCAATAGTTCTTTATTAATGGAGGCAAGAATGAAAAATCTACGCTCACATAACAATAGCGTTATTGAAAAGCATGGACTTTTCAGATATATTCTGAAATGTAATAATTTCATATGGTTTTAAAATCCTTAGAAACTTTTCAGCATGTTTTGAATTCGTTCTATAGTCTTTCGCGGCTTCTGCATCATTGATGATAGATCTTTGACATCAACGATTGTTGAGACTTTCTAAGTGGCTAATCAAGTGATACGTCGTGACATAATCCACCGAAAAATATTTGCGACAGTTTTCCGATCACTCATTAATAGTTTGAAGAACGTGTCCTACATTCATTTGAAAAAAAATCAGTTACGACTTACTAATACAAGGTAGACAGTGAAAATTATGATGCAACGCTAGATAATCAACGCCAACTAAGCACTTTTGCCGCCATATAAAAAAATGTTCTATCTTACAAACGCTTACTATCATTTTGCTAACGAGGGAACCGCCCGAGGTGCCCAACGCCGATTCCCTTTATTCATACGTCGTTTGATAGAGGGTATCGAGATAGTAAAAAACCTAATAAGATTTGGGCTGACAGCACTTTCTTGAAAGTTATGGTCGTGTTTACTGCGTTTTCGACGTATATCTAGGCATTTAAGGTCAAAATCAAGTTATGGAATTTTTATGTGAAATTTTTCCTATAGATAGGTCTGATGAGTCTCAGGATATCCTGAAAGTTTCAGCCAAAAAGAATGTTTCTTTCTCGAAATATTGAATTTTCAAAAAATAGGAACTTTCTGCAGATAGGTTACAAAAACTAAGTTTATTTGAAAATTCAATATTTCGAGAAAGAAACATTCTTTTTGGCTGAAACTTTCAGGATATCCTGAGACTCATCAGACCTATCTATAGGAAAAATTTCACATAAAAATTCCATAACTTGATTTTGACCTTAAATGCCTAGATATACGTCGAAAACGCAGTAAACACGACCATAACTTTTCAAGAAAGCGCTGTCAGCCCAAATCTTATTAGGTTTTTTACTATCTCGATACCCTCTATCAAACGACGTATGAATAAAAGGAATCGGCGTTGGGCACCTCGGGCGGTTCCCTCGTAAGTGCAACTGGAGGTAATAATACATGTGATACGCATACTTTGAGCAGCTCCTGACAAGAGGGCTGGACCATTTACCTCTTACAAAGAGAAATTGTTCCACTTTAAGGAGAAATGCTTAAACCTCAAAAAGTCAAGCAGAATTCCTTTTACGAAGTGATCCGTAAAACATTTTTTAGGCAGAAATTCTCGATCCATCTCCCTACTCATAAGGAGAAATGGATAATTTTTCTTTTATTTTTTTTTTATCTTAAGGGCAGATTTAAGGAGAAATAGATTTTTTCCAGCAGATATGGTCATTTTTTAAACAGAAATCGTCGATCCATATCCCTACTTATAAGGACAAATGGAAAGAATGTAAACAAAAATGGATAATTTTTCGTTTATTTTTTTTTCATCTTAAGTGGAGTTTTAAGCAGAAATGGATTTTTTCCAGCAGAAATCATCATTTTTTAAACAGAAATCGGGGATCCGTATCCCAACTTATAAGTAGAAATGGAAAGAAAATAAAGAGAAATAGTAGAGTTTGGTTTTTTTTGCAACGTAATAGGAGTTTCAAGTAGAAATGGGATTGTGCTATTGGAAAAGGTTTTATTTGCAGCTTGAATAGTTCCAGCAGGTCTCCACTTATAAAGTGGAGTTGAAATAAATTAGAGTGAAATTTAAAATTTCCTATTGTTTCGTTTCATGTAGATGGAGTTTCAGGCAGAAATGAGTTTTGGTAACAGAATAGTGATATTTAAAGTAGAAGTTGTTTAGGAGGACCGCATTTATACTTAGAAATGAAAATAAAATAGATTCAGGAGAAATCGAGAATTTGTTGGCTTTTAGTATTCAGCATAGGTCGGCTTTTGTCTGTAAAAATGGGTTATATATTAAGTGAAATTGTTTATAGAATTGCCCGTGAATAAATTGAAGTGGAAGATTTCAAGAGAAAAGTTGAGATGTTTTTCGTAAAACAGGTTAAGTGTTTGGTTTTAGTGGAATTATAGATGATCGTTTATAAGGCATATTCTGTGAGATATATTTTGTTTCTGTTATGTATAGTTAGATAAGCTAATGGAATGAGCAAAGTTAATCGTGCCTTATCATTCGAGAGTAAATACAATAAATAATGGGCTACTCTATTATCCAGCTGATAGCTAAGAAGAAAGAAAAACTTATTTACACCATTTTGAAAGATATAACTATTGTTAGAAAATAATGCTAGCATCATATTTATTATATGATATGAGTTAATTTGTGGACAAAGGTACATAGTACAACAGTTTCGCTTTGGAAGAAGAATCATTTCCCATTACAAGAAAAACCATTTCGTTTAAAATTTAAGTCTATGGGAAATATCATACAATGGATTATATTTGTATATGTATTTATATCTTTTTTTTCTTTCCATTTCTCATTGTTGAACTGTTTCTCTTTGAAAGAAAAATCACTTCACTCTAAATTCAACCATATGCAAAATATCATAGAAGAAATTATATATATATATAGATATATATTTTTTTTTCTTTCCACTTGTCCTTGTTGAACTATTTTTCTCTGAAAGAAAAACCATTTCACTCTATATTCAAGTAAGTGTGAAATATCATACAATAGATTATATGTGTATACGTATATATTTTTTTTTCTTTCCATTTCTCTTTAATATGTATGATTTTTTGTGAGGGTGAAGCATTTCTCCATAAACGGGGACAATTTCCCCAACGACTGGGTACAATTGTCCACTGCTGCTTGAAAAGTTATACGTTTCTCTTGATAGTCTCAAAAAGGCACAGAGACCATTCTCAGATAAGCTTCAAATTCATAAAAAATACTTCATTATGGCTCTTGGGAACTTGTGGAGATCACCACTACATAGTAGTTGAAAAGCTATAGATTGCCTTAGATAATAAAATCTGAACGACTGCAAAGAAATATACTATAACCTAATCAGTCAAGAAAAGACCACGAAAGATTTATTAGAGCATTGTAAATTATGTGTTGTAAACGGTCTGCCTTCAATTAAATACAAATCACTCACCACTTGCTAGTAAGTTGTAAGTGGTGAAGATTTTCATGAAACAACAAATAATCAACAATTAAGATGACCGTTTATTAGCGTTAGATAGAGAAATTTTCGATGGTGAGAACAATTACTACTTACTTGGTAAGTGGAAGTGGTGGTAAGTGGTAAGTGTGACACCCCTATTCAGTGTAGGATTGACATAAGCGATGCCTGTTGGTCAGATACGTTACTTTAATGTATAATGTTGCTTTTTTCATTTTAGTTCTGTCAAATTTTCTTTCTTTGACTTACTAACAACCACCTATGAGTGCGATAAACATAAAACTGTCTAGTAAAAATGTGAAAGATAATACAAGGATTCTTTTTCGTCATCGAGTCAGTGCTTGATATTTCTCACACTGCTGTTGATAAAAGAAAATAAATATGTGCAATATAAAACATATTTTATTTGAAATATAAGATATCGAAAAAAAAGAAATAAAGATAGAAAGATTAGAGTTTGATACTTAAAAATAACGAGTTAGTGTGAAAAAATTAGAATAAGGTAGATAATAATTAAAGTTCAAGGTTAAATAATGAAAAAAATGTTCTGTGTTGAGTTTGGCGGTTCACACAGTTGTTTCGAAAAATAGTTGCCTCTTCCTTGGATCCCCGTACCTAAAGAGAACAGATAATGTAAATAAATGAAAACAAACGTCTTAGACATGGTAATCTCAAAAAAACAATAAGAGTGATTTTTCAATCGTCAACATTGAATCTATAGGCTACTACCGAGGATGATTAAATTTTTGTAACATACCTGGATAACTAACGACGACGATCATCATCTTGATCCTCATCTTGACCATCAGCACGAGCACGAAGAGCAGCTACAAACTCATCAACAAAAGCACGACGTTTTGGTGCACT
>JAJEKB010017004.1:0-58469 GCA_022393335.1 Macrotrachela quadricornifera | reverse complement strand
TATAGGTAGAACCAGGGGGGCGTAAAGGTTTTGAACCACCCTGTAGTCGAGATCAACTTTTGAACAAAAAAAAAATCGAAAAAAAAGACCTTTCCAAAAAGTGGATGGTCCTCATGGATTCACCCATTTATAGTTACTTCTACTTGAACCTTTATTTACACATCAAGTCCTAGGACTTAAAAATATTTCATTTTTCTGGTTTTCTGGTTTCTCTTGGTTCTCTGTAGACTTTTTACCTGAAAAAGTACCACAGGGAGTTCGGTGTTTGCTGAAATACCTCCAAAAACAGGAGGAGGAACAGCTGGTATGAAGAAGCGAAATCGCAGTCTGGACGACCAGTCACGTCATTCAACAACAAACAAAATAACAACACAAAAAAATGGCCACGTTGGCAGTAGTTCATTGGCAATGAAGACGAGCCAACGTAATTTCAACATCGTCTCCCTCGTCCTAGGGGGAGCAAAACTGAATAAGTTGCAGTTGAACGATATTCTGAAGCAACAAATTAAAGATATTAAAATCACTAACATTCAATTGGCACGTTCAGGAAGTTTCACTATATATGCTGCTGATGTTCAATCGTTCAACAGGCTGCTGAACGAAGTAACATCAATTCTATCAATTAATGGACAAGCTGCTACTAAAGTATATGTTCCGCGATCCATCCAATGGGTCAAAGACACAGAAAAGGTAGCATTCGTTAAGCGGGTCGATCTCGAAATTACCGAGAATCGAAAGCCGAAGCACTAAAGGCCGTCGGTCTTGATGTTTCCAATGTTGTTCGACTAAGCAGTAAGGACAGAAAAACCCCAATACGAACAATCAAAATATCGTTTGGCGATGTCCACAACCGCAACACATTCATCCGCACTGGTCTGCAAGTGGATTGCATGCACTTCACTACAGAGCCAGCCGTACACAACACCAAGTCGGTGCAATGATACATTTGTTTAAAGTCTAATCACGTAGCCAAGTACTGCAAAACGAAACAATAAGTATGTGCTCGATATGGTGAAAATCAGCGTATGGATCAATGTACTGTTGCTAGTAATGCAGTCAAATGCTACAATTGCAAAGGTAATCATTTAGCTACATCTAATGATTGTTCACATTATGGAGAACAAGAAAAAAGATTACTAAATCTGATCAACCAATATTCCACCACAAGCAAATCAGTAGCATCAGCACCAACAATATATGACAACAACGAATTTCCGCCTCTGCCGAACATTTTATAACGTCAACAAGAATTCCTTCAGAAAGACTTCGATGAGATGATCAACATCTTAAGCAGCACAATGGAAAAAATCATTGAAGAAACAACCACTCGATTATTCCACAAGCTGCAACAGAAGATCAACAAAATCGAAAAGTCGATAGGAATTCACGACAACAACCTCGATGATGTCTTAACGGTCTCTGATTCTGATTCAAATGAAGAAAGTCAAGTCGTTAAGCACATCAAGAACAAGCAAAAACAAAAGGCAGAAGGACCTAAACAAACCGTCTCATCAATTGAAATAATAACAAGACCAACAACCACTTCGAATGTAATGTCACCCAAAGTACCACGAAAACAAAAGGCAGCATCCAAATCGACCAAGAGAGTTCGTTCGCCCCACAGCTCTCTTGACACATCAACTTGCGATAGCAAAGATCTTAAAACAAGCAATATCATCGATGATCAGCATATGTCATGATAACATTAACTGTGTTACAAGATATAAAGACGAACTCCTTGCCAGATTTTCCAAATACGACGTCATCTCTGTTAATAAAACTAATCTGAGGAGTGAACGCGCGTTCTCTCTCATAGGTTACAATATTTTCAGAAATGATCGAATGAGAAAACCTGGTGGTGGAGTGTTGATTGCTGTCAAACAACATATCAAATGTCAAGAATTACTGAATAAAACAGCACATAAAAATGAGGTGATTACAGTACTGGTTGGAACTCATACATTCAACTCAGTATTGGTAGCCTCTATTTATGTGCCTCCAGCAGCGTAGATTGACACTGATATGTTACACGAGTTATACAACATTAATAACAACTGTATTATAGTGGGTGACTTCGACGCCAAAATACTTCAATTGAGATCTAGGAAGAAGAATGCAAGAGACAAACAGCTGCTCGAACTATTTAAGGAACGTTTCATTGATTGTGTCAACGATGATAGTACAACACTTGAGAAGAATGGTTACGAAGAAAAAATTAACTGGATATTAGCAAGCCAACCACTTTTATCATTTATATCAAATGCCGAAACCCATCCAACAATCGACACATCAAGCAGACACATACCCTTAACCTTCGATATTCCAATAGGTGTTGAACTAAAACCAGCATCTCCACGAATATCGATGAACTTCAAAGCAGCAAAATGGCAAATTTTTAGAAGTAAATTAGATCAACAGCTGATGATGTGGAATAGTGATCGTCGTTTGAATTCAGCATTGGATATAGAAGAATACACGTCGTTCATCACCAACTCTATCTTGGTAGCAACGAAGGAAGCCATTCCACGAACCAAATCAGCGAATGAAAATTACTCAATAAGTGAAGCTACAAAGAACTTGATCACACTAAAGCATCAAGCCTATAGAAGATGGAAGAAGACAGGAGCTGATAATGATAAACATCAATATTACAACTCCAAAGTCTTACTGACAAATTCACTTAGAAACGACAAATGGAACCACCTTCACAAGTTAGTGTCTTCGTTATGTCATAAAAAAATGTATTCGGATGCAGTTTGGCTAACGGTACGCAAGTTCCATAACAGACGGATCAAGCAAACCTCCGCAAACATCATGAAATACAACAACACCACAGCAACATCAGATAGGGAGAAAGCAGATCTATTTGCCGAGTATTTCGAAAAAGAAGTCTACTTTCAAACTTCTGATTCGTTATCGTTCCACGATCAATTGACACGCCAAACAAACATCATCAAAAGTGGAATTAGACCTCTATCAAACACAACCAAGTGGAAGCAAATCACCATACAAGAAGTTAAATACCATATCAAACAACTCTGTAATAGCTCCACTGGTCCAGACAACATCCACAATAGGTGCTTGAAAAATTACTCAGAATTATTTGTACAGCATCTAAGCAATCTTTACAATCTAATTCTACAACAAGGTTATATTCCAGAACCGTGGAAAAAGGTCAATATTATTCTTTTATTAAAAACAAAGAAAGACAAACAACATCCGTCTTAGTTATCGGCCAATTAGTCTCCTTAGTTGCCTCGGTAAACTACTGGAGAAGATAATCAAACAACGACTAATGCTCGAACTAGAACGACAAAACATGTTACCACAGCATCAAGCTGGCCTCCGATCAGGAAAAAGCACTATATTCAACATCGTGCGACTAGAACGATATGCTCAGGAACAAATGCGACGACCTCGTCATAGACATCACTTAGCAGTCATTCTATTCGACATCAAAGCTGCATTCGACTCAGTCTAGCACGATGGTTTGATATATAACCTGCATGATCTTCGTCTTCCTCGATACATTATCAATTATTTAATATCATTTCTTCACAACAGAAGTGCTGTAATTAAATGGAAAACATATTATCTCGTCCATTCCAGCTCAAGAGCGGTACTTCACAAGGATCTCCATTGTCACCATTATTATATATTATCTACACGGCAGATTCGATGAATGGATTACCGACTTATACGGAACATGGATTATTCGCTGATGATACTGCACTTTGGACATCTGCTAACACCATGACGGGTCTTTCAAGAAGACTACAGCAGTCTATAGACCCATTTGACAGTTGGTGCAAGTCATGAAAATTAAAACTGCAACCAACAAAAACGGACCTGCTTCATTTTACTATACATCCAAGGAAGAATTTCAAAAATCCTGTGTCAGTGAAATTTGAAAACACAATCATCATTTATGGCTCTCCAGTACTTCTGACCGGCAGTGAAAAAGTATGGAAACGAATGCAGATCATGCAAAACAAAACACTTCGAGCTGCACTCGGATTACCTATTTACACTTCTCAACAACACAATTCAAACTGCGACAAACAACAACGATAACATCTTGAAGAATCTTCTTCAAGATATATCAAACAAAATTAAATAAATCACCTACCCTTGCATCTAATACCAACATCGAGATACTAGACCATTGATGGGTGAATTATTTCAATGCAAAAAATGTTATACTGGATTCACATATGATGAGTTTGTAATATATATAGACAAGTCTGAGTCAATCCATTTGCCGAATAACTCTAATCACAGTAAGCTGTTCAACATCCCTACTTCATTTACATTTTCAATATAAGATGAGGGAGATCTATCGGCTAATTCAACCACTACAGATTAATGTCACGCATTTACTTACTTAATTTTCATATTTAATACAAAATTAAGTAAATATACTGGCTTATTCGTACAAACCCAATCATAAGACTCTTCGTTCTTTGCTTCATCTTCATATTCAGTATGAAGTGGAGCAAATATAACTGCTTATTCGTTTTTGCTTTAACGCTACTTATTCTTTCATTGTCTACTACCATTGCCATTTATACATTCAATACTTTATATCATACTATCTTCACCACTAACCTTGTACATATTGCTCTTCTTCGGAGACATAAGGCCACGGTCAAGGGTCTCCATGTTGTTTTTTTCTTCCCAGCCTTCATGTAACATCATCATGGTTCATGTCCTGGTTGTGTTTTTCTCTTCTGCTCTTTCTTTTGTTTCAATAAAGGGTTTGACTCCAAAAAAAAAGTTTGATTCATATATAGCAAGAAATGTGTTAATCGATCCAATTATTCGTTTTATGTTATCCAGCTATTATATTGCTTAGTGGTACACTCTCAAATTCAATATCAGTTTAAGTCAATCTAACCGCTTATTCATCTTTATTATTCAGCAAATTCTTTGTCACATTCTTATATTCAATATGAAAATGTGTTAATCTACTTGCTCATTCGTTTATATCATTCAGCAAATTATTTGCACTTATACAACATTTCCAAATTTACGATGTTAACTAACGGTACTGATGCATTAACGACGAAATTCGACGTTACACTCAGCAATATTTCCACAACACCACAATAACATCATAAACTATACGAATACTGTACATAAACATTATTTGAGACAAAAGACAAATGTCAAGTGTCTCCCTCTTTTATTTTTCCTTGTATACCAGCTTTATTGTACGACAATGCTGTTTACTTCTGTTTTCGTTCTTTTGTAAATATATTCGGTAGTATTGTCATTTAACATCAACAATAAACTGCTGTTACCAAAAAAAAAAGAAAAAAAACATTTACGTACGAACCTCTAGGTTCTCAAGGGTTAGTATATGGGGGTATCCTTTTAGGTCCTCAAATGCTGTATTACAAGGGTATCCATGTCTTCAATTCCTGGATTAGGGAACACATATAGTGCCTCCAGCACGATATCAGGAAGGTACTCATGGTCCTTAAATCGTGTATTGTGGAGCACGCAGAGGTCTTCAAGTCCTACATTGCGCAGTAGTGTCAAACTTGAAAGTTGAATTCAAGTATTCAACTATTACGTCAAGTATTCAAGTATTCAAGTATTCAACTTTTCAAGTATTCAACTATTCAATCAACATCAGCTGCCCCTGTGTGGCGCTGCTACGCTCTCCTACACTATTGCGCCCTCACCCTCAGTTGCCCATGTGTAGCGCTGTTACGCCCTCTGCCAGCATTGCGCCCTCACCTTCAGCTGGCCCTGTGTGGTGCTGTTACGCCCTCCGCCAGCATTGCGCCCTCACCTGCAGCTGGCCCTGTTGGTGCTGTTACGCCCTCCGCCAGCATTACGCCCTCGCCTGCAGGCGGCTCTGTGAGGTTCTGCGTTCCCAATGCCTCCCCTCTCCCTTTTCGAATAGTTGAATAGTTGAATAGTTGAATAGTTGAATACTTGAATACTTGAATACTTGAATACTTGAAAAGTTGAATACTTGAATACTTGAATACTTGAATTCAAGTTTCAAGTATTACATATATGACATTGCGAAGGTATCCGTAGGTTCTCAGGTGCTTTATCACAGCGGTATCGATAGGCCGTCTACTAGTATTTCCTCACCTGTAGGCAGGTCATACTAGAAATATGAAATTTGTTTGCTTGTTTCTGGTTGAGTCAAAAGTCAACCTTTGTGTGCTTTATTTCCTCAACTGTAGGGAGAATTAAATGAAAAAATAGTTTGTGGCTGTGTCGGTGGACAAGTTCAAGAACTATATCCTTATGGAAGCCCTATAATAAACTTATAAATGAGGATAACTCGGATCGAGCAACCTTTTGCAAAACTGATTGTTTGATTTTTTCAATGAATCATATTTTAGAAGCATTGTTCTCCATTATTAGGCGGAAGAAACGTTATGGTTCCTTATGCAGTAATGATTAATTCACAGGGCTCTTTCATAAATACATATTTCATCCGAAAGAATTTTACGAAAAAGAGCGAGTAGTTTTGTTCGAATGTCACGTTTAATCAAAGAAGTTAGAATTGCTTATTCGTATAAGCTTGTCAGGTCAATTCTTCACACATGGGCACATAGAAAAAAAACTTCTTCCTTTCGCAGTCGAGGGTGAAGTGATTCGAATCGACGAATGTTACTTGTGAATTTTAACTGTACGCTCCTTAATTGTGCAAATCCAATATTTTCTGTTTTCAGTTGATTCCTTCAATTAAAATAAATGTTTATCTAATATAAGCAGAGATTTTCCTTTTATGGCTGAATAAATGATATAATCTGTGGGCTTTGCTGATTTTTATTTAATGAAGGTGAAGTAGTTAAGGCCATGATAGTCAATTTGCGCTGATATAAAATGTATCTATTCTTTGCCCCAGTGCTTCACTATTCGAGATCATCACCATTGTGGATATTTGTAATATCACGAAGTCAATAGAATAATGAGAGAAAAAATGATATATCAAAACAGATTAAATTTAATGTTGATTAGAGACATCATCTATTCAACAAATTCTATAATCGATATTTTTCCTTTGACTTTTTTCTCTACAATATTTTCTTTTCGGCATTTATCCATTTCTGCAAATTTTTCATCCTTTTTTTTGACATTTTTTTCTTTCGGCCTTTTGACGGCCGACCTCAAAGATAATGACAGTGCTATTGTCTTGACGATCCATAGACTATCGAAAATATACACAATCTTAAAGATCTTGTTTTCTACATTATATTCGTACTGTGAGAAGATTACATTTAGGTACATCTAAGACGCAGCATGAATTCCACGTGCTTATTAGCAAACTCGAGTGGAAGAGAAGCGATGTTTATCTTAACTGAAAACTATCCAAACAAAGCTGTAGCACTGACTGTTCTAAAACTGACGAAATGAAAAGAGTCTACAATAATATATGAAAAGAATCATCTTGAACAGGCACTTTTTTTGAAAACTGACATTGAAAAATGGATTATGATACAGTTTCGTAACTTCAAAAGTGACTTTAAAGAAAAAAAATAAAAACACCTTGAAAGTGGATAGCTTCGTATAATGGACACTTTGAAAAGGTTCTTTAGGTATTCACTAGAGAGACATTATCCTACAAAAAGAAAATAATGACTATTTCTTAATCATTCTGATGATATATATTACCGTTACAAGATGTATACGATCATTAGATATGTTATCCTAGCAATGCTTACTTGTGGTAGTTGTTGTTATTACAGGAAAAACTTTTAATGCGATAATTCCAGGTACTGTTATAGTAACATTGTAAAGACCTGCTGCAGTTGGTTTGTATGTCGCAACCACTAAAATATATACACCACCAAATCGAAGACCTTGTGAAAACGGAAACAGAACTGCATCATCTACATCAGGTAATGCGATCACATTTGTAAATAGACTGGTAGTAATAAAACTATTGTTGTATAAATAATTATAAATATTCGAAGTACCATTTATATCAAATGTGTAATTTCCAGTTGTCGTAACAATCCCTCGTATAACTTCATAACCGTAATTTCCTACTGTTCAATTCAAACCAAGAAGTACTGCATTAGAAGTGAACAATAAACCTTGATAAGTCGAGATAAACAACGGTGTTATTGCTGCAAAGTAAAAGAATAGAAAACTTGTTACAAAGTTTACAATTAGTAATGATACTTTGTTTATTTTATGGAATACAACTAGTTAAATTAAAGCATTTTTCTTCGCTTTAGTTTACTTTTTCGAAATGAAATAATGGTAAAGAATCACTTGTATTCAAAATTATAAATTATAAGAAGTGACTTCTGATTGTGCATATCTTGCAGAAAAAATCTCGATAGCTTATAATGAATAAGTAACAATACTGATGAATTAAAAATTCTCATTGTTATTAGAGAATAGTCAGCGAAAACTACTGTACTATCGTTTTACACAATACTTTATAATCTTTTTAGGTAAATCAGATTACTTTTGTATTGGAAAACAATAATATATAGTCTAAACTCTTTTTTCATGATGAATTTTTTCACTCTGAATGACCTGTTTGGATCGACATTTGCATGAATCAGTTATTCTGATGAAATATCCATATGATAAAAAATTTAACCCAATATCTCATTTTAGATTCAGCTTTCAGCTTGTTTACTTTGCATTCTTATCTTCCAGAACAATTAGTACAACTTCATACTTTAGAAATGTAAAGTGATCATATTAGTGAAATTAAAGCTAATTTCCTTGACTGTAGGTCATAGGTCAGGGTCTAAATCTCGAAATTGTCGGTGTGTTTGTGAGTTTGTGTGTTTGTCCACAGGATCAAAGATCAAAAAAACATCCTATAGAATGGGTTCAAAGATCAAAAAAATATCCTCAACTGCTATACTATGGGAATACTCTTAGGTCTCGAAGTCCTATACTAGGAAGATACCCTCAGGTCATCAACTGCTATACTATGCCGGTAAGCATGACTGCTCAAGTCCTACTCTATAATGGAACTCATGGGTCCTAAAGTACCATACTGTAAATTTAATTGTAGCTCCTCAAACCTTATACAATGGGTATACCGAAAGGTCCCAAAGCTGTATACTATAAAGGTACCTATAGCCCCTCAAGTTCTATACTATGAAGGCATCCGTAGTTCCTGAACTTCTATACCATGAAGGTACGTCTAGGTCTCGAAGTGCTATACTATGAAGGCACCCCTAGGTGCTACCAGTCGCCTCGAACACCAGGATGTTGTTCCAATATAATAGCGAAAAAACAGGGAGTTGGGCTGGCCATTATACAAATGGCATGATGGGGCCTCAATATTGCCACTATTATAGGGGTGAAACATGGGGTTGTTTGGATAGATTAAAGGTTGTCGTACACATTTCCTTGACTGTAGTGAGAATCTCAATCCAGAAACTGACGGTGTGTTTGTCCGCATACCCTCGGATTGGTCAATTTTTTCGATCAAGCAGAATACATTTTTGCTAGGACTCACACATGCTCACATAGCCTACTACGGGCAGGTTCTCAAGCACTATAGATTGCAGGTATCCATAGGCCCTCAACTACTATGCATCGGTGGTATTATTCATTATTATCGAGACCTAACCCATAGGCTTTAGTCGTAATATTAGTCTCTAAAAGGAATGTACTTGTTGCCAGGGTATTAGTCCGAACCTACAGTCAAGGGACCTAGTGGATCGCCTCGATCCACGCTACTTGTCTCAAAGGATAGGTTTTATTCAAGCGGAATTTTGTAGCTTGTTATTTTCACGGTACATTTCACTGTACTCATTGGTTGGAAATAGAGACCAAAACGGGGTGGATTTTCCCTTCCCCGCCTTGTCTCGCTGGAAAAAAGCCTTTTCCCACCTCGCCTTACTCCGAACTTCAAAGTTTTATCTCTTCCCCTCTTCTCTCGTCCCAAGATTGACGCCAGCCCACCTTATGAAGAGTCTCCTCGCCTCGTCCCGACCTTAATTGTGTTTCTTTGTTACTTCGTCACATTTCTATGAAATATTCGTATTCTTTGAACATGTGATTTATCTGACTACATATTGCAAGAGTGTGGTACAAGAGCACAACAAAAAACACTCTAGAAAACAAAAAAAAATAAGCAAGCACAGTAGCAGAAAAAAACAAATATATAAGACGATTGCAGGCTAGTTGTACAATGTAGAAAAAAATGGTTAAGCCTATATCCTGAGAAATTCGCAATCAAATTCAATATTTTTATCGGAAAATATTCTTCATAAGTGTGACTACTTTGGCTGCTAAAGTCAACCATTTAGATATTATCAATCAATTAAGAGTATGAAAATGATGTCACTTTTTTCGCTGAAATTTCATATGGTCATGGCCAATGTTGACAAATTAACTTGGCTTTTTTTATTGAGAATACGGTTTAAAAATTTACCCCAACTTGTTAGTATCTTCCTAAAGCTCGATAGAAAATTCACTATTTGATTTAGGCAATTAGCGTTTATTTTATTTCCACATGTTTGAAGTATTGGTGACCGAAGATTAGATCAAAAATGTATCGTCACACCATGAACTATGTTTTCCAAATGAAAACTTCAAAAGTTCCACTCAATTGTAGCTAAAAGCTAGTCCAGAGAGAGATATTAGACGATATTTGATTAAAATCTATAGTACTTCTTATTGGATGTAAAATTAAAAAGTTCAGACTTCAAATGATGGCCTTCCTTGCTAAATGTCCCGCCACACATTTTTGTTGTCTTTTATACATTTCAAGTTCTACTGTACCATAATAAGAGTAATTTTTAGCAAAAGTAGACCGGTAAGTATAGAAGAGATACTCTAAATGTGAGCTCCTAGTTGTTTGTCGTTTCGAAGAAAATTATAAAATACTGATCAAATGTCTTGTCACGTTTTTAAAACAGGTATATCGATATTTTTTCACCAAAACAGAAAAAGCCTAGGTTTATCCTATATGAACCGAAAGGTGTTTTAAATGCTGATCTTACTAGACGTGTAAAATTTTTGAGTGACAAAGGTGAATTTGCTTAGGTTAAAATAAGAGTACATGATTCCGCTTGAAAACTCTACTTTTTTAAAAAGCTTGTTGAAAAAAAAATTAATTTTTAAAATTCAACACTTCGCGTCAAAAGTCATCTGGTATTAAATTTCTTTATTATTTTTGAATAGCTAATGATTTCGCTTAGATTCATCGTCAATCAGCTTCTCTAAAAGAAATTTCGCATACTTCCTATGGCACATTTACGATGACTAGATGATCCTTAGAAAAAAGCCTAAAACTATCAGTTTTTCGAAATTTCTGCTGGTCCTAATGGTGATAGTGGGACAACTATTAGTATCCTTCATTTTTTGAAATAATACTGTCTACTCCAACATATGGAATGATTCCACAAGAAATGAAATTTTAAAAAACAATTAAAGCTAAATAATACAAATAGCTAGTAATCGTCTTATATATTAAGGCCCCCCTCCCCCTCAAAAATCGATCTCAGTCCAGGAACGTTCAAATGGGCTGAAATTTGGAGCATATGTTGGGGCTGAAGTGAGAAGGCTGTGGTAAAATTTTCAGCTCGATACACTGACAATTAACAGAGATATAAACCAAACAAGGGTCAAAAATAGCTCATTTTCTGTCCAAGATTTCTCGGTCCAGTGTCATTCAACATATTAAAATTTTTTTTTGTTTGAAAGAGCATGTCAAGATGCAGGGCAATATAGAGTCCTTTTTTTTAAATTCTTACTTTTTTAGCGGAGAAAGGGGATCACAAGTTCAATCGCTCAAAAAACGCGCCAAAAATGGGTATTTTTTTACATAAATGGCTGTATATATAATAAAAAACAAACTTAATTAAAAAAAGGACTCTATATTGCCCTGCATCTCGACGCGCTCTTTCAAACAAAAAAAAATTTAAATCTATTGACCAAGCCCGGACCGAGAAATCTTGGACAAAAGGTCAAAAAAATCATAAACCGAGAAAAAACGAAAAACATTTTTCGTTTTCCGAAAAATAAGCATAGTTTTCAAAGAGAGGTTAATGAAAACTATCAAAATTTTTCGTCAAACAAGGAGTTTTGAATAAAAAACCATATCATTTCTGAAAGATCGGAAGACGGGCTATCTTCCCATGCATTTATCTCAATTTCGAAAATTTTTGCGAAAATTGACTTTTTTTGAGGGGGGGGGGCCTTAATTATTCAGACAGATTGTTGATATATGTGAATCTAACGGGTGGGCCAGAATAAATTATACTCTTAGTATTTTTGAAGTTTCTCCTCTATTATCCCCGTAATTGAAACACTTTTTTTAATCAAAAGATAGCGCTTGAAATTCTCTACAAAACTGGATATGACTATGTCCAAAAACTGTTTTAGATAGATTTGAAAAAAGATAAAAAACAGAGACATATAAAAAGCTGTAAAAAATAAATTAGACTGTTCGTATATTTATCAATTCCCCTCTATTATCCCCATAATGAAGACACGTGTTTTTATCAAAAGATAGCGCTTGAAATTCTCTACAAAGCCATATATGATTAGACCCTAAAGCTGTTTTGGATATATTTGAAAAGTAATGACATCTAAAACGCTGCAAAACATAATGGGTTGGGCATAATGAATGGTCGCGCTTTGCATCCTATTTTTTATCACTTACTTCACCCTATTAGAAAAACAAAATATATCAAAAGATGCAGCCTGAAAAACTCTACAATCTCCACAGTAAAGCTTATTTTAATTGTGTAATTTTTGTTTTCAAAGAAAATAAAACTCTGTGTGACTAGTTTTCGAGGTTGCAAAACGATCATTTTTTTCTACACGAATGTGAAATTTCATTTTTCTTATTTCATCTTTCTTATTTCATCTTTCTTATTTCATCTTTTTATCATCTAATATGATTCCGTAAGAAGAAACAAAATATACCTCAAGATGCAGCGTAAAACGCTCTACAATCTAAATCGTAAAGCTTATTTCAATTGTGGACTTTTTGTTTTCAAAAAAAAGCAAAACTGTGTGCGACCAAATGTTGAGGTTGCAAGAATTGATCGCACAAAATTTTGCTTTTTCTGAAAACAAAAGGTACACAATTGAAATAAGCTTTACGATGTAGATTGTAGAGAGTTTCACGCTGCAACTTGTGATATATTTTGTTTTCTAATAAAACGAATTTAGAGATGTTACTTTCTATGAAAATTGAATCGGGGTGAAAGGGTTAAATGCAAAGATGATTTTTTTTATACTTTGTTGGTAATCTCGAAATATTTGTCTAATACATAAAATCTCTAACATCTAACAATGACTGCAATCGTAATTCGTCCATTAATCTCATGCATTCGACAAACTTCAATCTTCAGAACGCTCCAACCGAATACTTTAAAATTAACGATATGTTCATGACAAAGCACCAATGTTTTTCAAGCCTTAAACATGATGTCCATGAATCAATGTCAACCACACGTCAACATTTTCACAAAAACTCCTTTTTATCAAACATATACACTTAAATATAACTGTCGGACTTAGCGAAGCATTTAGAAGCCCTATCAACAAAGCCAACATCACATATCACAACATTTTTCTCATCAAAAACAAAAAGCCATGATCATCATAATTGCCCGAAATCCCATTCGCCAGTAAAAAGTCTCTACGGTGTCTATCAACCGCATCTTTCATCAGTTCCCACGCATTCATTTTCAATCATAAGATATCTACTGGGTTACTATGATCACGTAAATTACATTTCTTTAATCTCTTTCTGCAAAAACTCCTGACCTTCTTCTCTGTCAGGAAAACCTAATAATGGAATTTTAATCTAAGTTTTGTTCATAAATAGGTTTAATAATTCTTAAGATACTCGGAGAGTTTCAATTTAAAAAAATGTTTTTTCATCGAGATAGCGAATTTTCAAGTACGCTTGGTTTTTCTAATATTGCTATGGAAAGCAACCGGTTTTTTGGGATTCAATATCTCTATAAAGGAACATTCTTTTAGAGCTGTAATTTTCAAGATATTGTACGGATTAATAGATCTATCTGTGGAATTCTTATTTTTGTCGATCAATACTTAAAAAATGCGTCGAAAATTGAGTTAAACGAATAAAACTCGGCGCCCAATGGTTATCGGATAAAATATTTTATGATTTTACTAGTTTCATTGGAATTTTCTTGTGGGTTTAATATGAGCTCAAACAGTGGGTTTTCTCCGGAGAGTAATTTCCTTGTGAGTGGCGCTCTTCGTCATTATTCAGTGCACATTGTGTTCGTTTTTGTCATTTTCTTAGTCACAGAATATGTTTAGTTTTGCTTGATGATTGTCAGTCCATGATTGTTCATGGTGTTGCTGACGAGATGCTTTATGATATGATTTGTCTGAAGAATTTGATATCAATGCTATTCAGTATCAATTTTTCTTGGCTCCGCGCATCATTGAGGAATATAGTTCATTGTTTTCTATTGCATCAGATTTTATTGGTTGTTTCTTTCTACAGGAGGGCATGTTTGTCATTTGTATTTTGTTCTGCGAGTAATTTTCCTTATAATGGAGGTGTGTCAACTGTCCGTGAGAAAAATAGTACATATTCGGGTCAAATGAAAGCTCTCATCGTCAAATTAACAAATTTAAAATATTCGCTGTCCTTGGCTTGCCTAGGAGGAGTTAGTTGAATTTGAAGTTTTCGTATAAAATGATTCAGAAAAGGTTTTCTCCACTATTATGAAAACAAAGCATAGTGTTGTTCGGACCAACCCTAGGATACCAAAGATGCTATTTCATATCATCCGAATAACCTTATGTTCCATCCTTAAAATGGTAGAGTTCAATTTTCTAGTGGCTGATCGAAAACATCGTTTCCATACGCTACAGAAAAAATCACTCTACTATTATAAGGAACTCCACCATGGAGACTGGTATCCTGTGGTTTCTATGCCGGTCAAAAGTTCGGATAATGGAGGGACGTTTGATGGAAGGGGTGCAGATACCCCCGCCTGTAGAAACAAAAAGACGAAAAAAATTAACCATGAACGACTTCAACACGAATCCATATCGGTTCGAACGTCGCCCGGGAAAACAAGGTCCGCATCTTCTGTGGAGTGACCAGGACAGAGTCGAAAAATTGGCTACTTGAAGAAACTTACATACGAGGTATACGACAAAAAACACTCAAAAATTAAAATGTGTCAAAAATTTTCTAACAGTAAGAACAAGGAATGCGCAGATCCTTTGGGGTGCTAGGAAACTTGAACTACTGAGAAACGGAATGAAACGTTTCGAATGAGACGTTATTGGTATTTCTGAAGTGCGATGGACAGGAACAGGTGAAACACCGAATGGCGATATCATTTGGTCTGGAGAAGACACCTTACATATGAGGAGTGTAGGCTTCTAACTGAGTTCATAGGGTAAAAAGGCATTAATAGGATACAATCTAATCAGCTCACGAATAATTTCGGCACGATCCGATGCAGCACCATTTAAAATCTCAGTTATACATGTATATGTACCAACTTCTTTTTCGTCAGAAGCAGATATAAAAGCATTCTATAATGATATCGATGATATATTAACAAAGATAGTTAAAAAAATGTATGATTATTCTGACAGGAGCTTGAAATGATAGAAATTGGTAACAATAATACAGACTGGAAATTGATTATGCAGAAATATGAATATGGCGACAGGAATGAACGCGGAGAACGTCTTCTAGAATTTGCAACAGTGCCTAATTTCTACATATATATTACAAGGTTTCAACAGAAACCTAACCGAAAATGGATTTGGGCAGCATCAGATGGCAATTACAAGAACACGGTTGATCTGATTCTCATCCAAAAAGAATGGAGGACTTCGGTCATCAACTGTCAAACATTTCAGAGTGCACATATAAGTTCAAATCACTCACTAGTCTTATGTAATATTAAACTGTGACTTAGTAAAATGTATAACAAATCGAAACAGTGCTGCAGAATTAATGTGAACCGATTGAAAGATGAGAAAATAAGACAATCATATAGGACTTCACTAATGAAAAATATGGAAAATATAGAACCAACATGTAATCTGGCGGAGCATGCCAACAAGATAAGACAGACAATTAAAAATACCGCGGAGGAAACAGTACCTGCAAAAAGAATAACCAGAAAACCCTGGATTTTCGAAGAATCACTAAAACTTGCTGATGAAAAACGTTTCCGCAGAATATACACGACAATATAAAGATTCATGTCAGAGAGTCAAGAAATCGCTAAGACAATATAAAGAGCACTGGATACATGACCAATGCGAAGAAGCTGAAAAATGTTTAAATATTGAAAACACTACACAGGTATACAGTCTATTAAAAGTGTTAAGAAAGGAATTTATACCTCGAGTACATGTGATACGAAATCAAAAGAGCATAATGTTACAATGAAAGGATGACATCAAACAAAGGTGGGCGTAGTATTGTAGCGATCTGTATAAAGACCCTGGTGGCGGGGATGGGATGGTAAAGAGCTTGAAGAAATTGCACCTCCCAACAACGAAGAACCCTAAGATATCTTATACGCTGAGGTGCAAGCAGCAATACAAGCACTAAAAAGAACAAAAAGTTCGAGGTCAGATGGAATCACAGCGGAGATGCTACAAGCTGAAGAGGAACAGTTGGCGCATCAAATCCACAACCTCTGTAACAAAGCACAACATGAAGGTACGATTCCAGAAGAATGGGACAAATCTATTCTGGTGCCAGTGCTAAAAAAAAGAGATCCTAGTAATTGCTCCAACTATCGAACGATCTCTCTCATTAATCAAATAGAAAAAGTACTCCTAATAGTACTGTTAAATAGACTTAAAAATCATCTAAATTCTTACCTGTCAGAAGAGCAGACAGGATTCAGAAAAGACAGAAGTACCATACATCAAATTCTGATCCTCAGATTATTGACTAAAGAAGTAAAAAGAAAGACAAGGAAAGAAAATATACAATCGTTTCTTAGACTTCCATAGAGCATTTGATACGATTAAACATAAAGTCATATGAACTGTGCTAAAATCATACGGCGAAGAAACAAAAATGGCAACACTGCTACAAAAGATTTACAAAAAGTCACAGTCAGCTGTTTGAATGGAAAGGATAACGACGAATGGTTTCAAACAGACGTATGAGCAAGACAAGGGGATCCTGTGACACCACTCCTCTTCATCATATATCTAGAAAGAGTAATGAATCAGATGAGACAGAACACCTGTAAAATCAATATCGGTGGAATACTCATAAATAACCTAAGATTCGCTGACAATATTGCCCTAATAGATGAAGATGTTAGCTCACCTCAACGCCAAACTGTGCTAACTAAGTCAACTGCTGAACAAGCTAGATTGATGTTAAATATAAATAAAACTAAAACTACAGTTTTGGGAGACAGGAATATCGAAAGTAAGACCGATATAGCAGGAAGAACCATTGAAAATGTAGAAAAATATGAATATCTGGGAATTCTACTGACATGGGATAACACCTACTCAGAGGAAATTAAAATGAGGTTGGGAAAAGCGACAGGTGTATTAGCTTCATTGAAACATATTTGGAACAGAAAAAAACTGAAGATTGATAATAAACTTAAAATCTTAACAACATGTGTCGTCAGTGTCCTACTATACGCAGCAGAGACATGAACTCTAAAAGAAGTAGACAGGAAGAAACTATTGGCTTTTGAAATGAGATGCTGCCAACGGGTTCTAAAAGTTAATTGGCAGAATATGACTCAAAATGAAGATATCAGGAAAAGGATATTGAAAAAACAGACAGTAATAGACGTTATCAAGAAGAGAAAGATAAGCTTACATGGTCACATCTGCAGAATGGACGACACTAGATTAATCAAACACGTTCTTTTTGCTAAACTGGATGGAAAATTTATACGAGGGCATTCATGCAGAGAATGGCTCGATGACATAACCGAATGGTGCCAACGCAGTGGACCAGATCTGTTACATCTTGTGCAAGATCGACAGGCATGGAAAAATCTGATCTCGTAAATGGTTCGACTCAACGGGCACTAAACCTATGTGACATGATGATGATGATGACTATTATAATGGAAAAACATAACGTTGTTCGGTTCATATGATGGAGCATCCCCAAAAATCCCATAGTCACCCGGAACAACATTATGTTTTGTCTTTATAATAGTGGAGAAAACCTTTCCTGAATCATTTTATACCAGAACTTAAAATTCAAGTATCGCTTTCTAGGAAATCCAAGGGCTACTAATATTTTAACCTTGTTAGTTTGGCGATGAGAAGTTTTATTTGATCCGAATATATGCTATGTTTCTCATGGGCAGTTCGAGCATCTCTATGGTTAGCGTCTTCGATGGTCTATGCAATAATTCAATCGCTGTAATGATCGAATGATTCCATTATCCTCAATGATGGGAGATTCTCTCACAAGCTGACAAGTGTATCATTAGAACACTAGTTTTACGACAAGCAATTCAGTAGTGGAGAAATGGTATTTTGGCACTGGAAAAATTCTATACGATTACTGTCGTGACCATATAATTGTGGAAAATAACATAAAAATGCAAGTAATAGCTAGAATGAAAGCAATAGAGTCCCAATTGTTTTTTCAAACAAAACAAAAGTATTTTTCGAAAATAATGATTTCTTTATCAATATAGACCAATTCCAAGATGGTAGACGAGTTTTATAAATCGCTCATAAATAGTAGAAAATATGTCTGCTAATATAAAAAAAATCCGATTGAAAAACTTCGACACACTATATATGAATTGATATTTCTTGACTTCTTCTGAAGCCTTTAGTCTGTTTTTATAAAAGATCGTTAGCTTTGGAAAATAGACTTGCCTTGATCGAAAAACATCGAATCAAAATAGGATCACCTGTGACTTATTGGCTATCAAATATGGTATATGGTGCTGAGAAGGTGCTTGAATGGCATTAGAATTATGGGAACCATTGCTGCGCATTTTCTTCTCCTTTATCCCGACTGATGATATCAGATCAACTAGTTTTAAAGCGTTAAATATATCTCTTATGTAGATGACCTGATCCTTTTAGCGTAAGGTGTTATAGTTACAACAAGGTCACAGCTTTCACGAATTGTGTTATAAGATGCTTAAATGGTGCCATGATTATGTATAATATCAGCGAGATGATAACAAAACAAAACGAACAGAAGACATACTCAAGCAAAACAGACGATAACTGTATGTACTCTTTCAATTCAGAAATGCAAAGACAAAAGGAAGTAGAAATGTGAAGATGATGGTAGAAGACGAACAAAATGTGTAAGAGATACGATGGAGGTGGAAAAAATATGTAGAGGATGAAAGATGTATGGGAAGTAGAACGAAATCTGAGAGGAGTGTGAGTGAAAACAAACAAATATGAGAGAAAGAGAATGTATCATGCCAATGAACATGACAAATAGACGCTGAGGAAACATTGTGGATGCCCAATCTGTACTTTTTTCGCTTATCCGCTAATAGCAAACTATTTCTTCATCGCTTTTTGTGGAAATTCTGTCTGTTTCTTCGTAGTTGGTAGGTTCTGTACATTAAATTTCTCGATGAAAACTGGGAATGTATGTGTTTTGTCAAAATGTGAGGTGCTGATTCTATAGTCGGATTCTTTAAAAATGTCAACCATCATTGTTTGAAAAACTCTTCAGTGTGGGTAGCTATTGAGTTCGGGTTTTAGCCATTTGATACAGAGACGCGGGGACATCTATTGATATGAGATTCATTAACACCAAAGAAGTTTTTTATGGAAGATATTTAGTTGAAACATTTTTTGTTACGTATTTACATTAGTTTTCATTGAAACTTAGGCCTGAATTTACACCAAAATGTAGCTTAGAGGGATAATCTATCTATAATAGATTTTTCAACTTTTTCTGTCGTTATCTCGAATACAATTTTTCATTAAAATTCTAAGATTTTAACGCAAAAGCAGTATCCTCTAAGCAATATTTTCGTATAATTCAAGCCTAAGTCTATGAGACCTAATGAAAAGAAGTAAAAAAAATATATCAATTAAATATCTCTCATAAAAAATTTCTTTGGTCCTGATGAATCTCATATAGATAGTTACTTCCCGCGCCGCTCTATCGAGTGGATAAAACTTGAACTCGATAATTATTCGTGCTGAGGAGTTATTCAAAGAATGGCGGCTGGCACCTTAAAGAGAGCTGCTATCGTAATCGCTGTAGTATTAAAATATGAAACACGATATACTTGTTATTGCTAGTCTTCTAAAAATTTTTGTCTTTTTTATTTATACCAAGATATACTTTGGCATTATTCCTTACTCGACAGCATAGAACTTCGGTGAAGGAACGCTCAATAGATATTTTAAATAAACTTGAGTCAAACTTGACTACACAGAGTACGTTGAAGCGTCACTCGCAGAATCTAATGATCTCCAGACTGTTTCTCACGCACTGTGATGATGTCGAATGCCCTTCTGTCATAGTTTATGATGGGTGGTTAAATAACTAAGATGTTTGTGATGGTGAGCCTTAGAACATGTGTTACTAATGGCCCGCTATGCTCTTCAATGTCAAATCGGTCGCGATCTGTAACGTTTCCATAATAATAACTGTCGATCACGGTCTATGAAAGGGTCTAGAGTGAGTGCAAAATTTTACTATGATATATTTCAACACTCCTTTTAGATCGTGTCTCATACAATCTGACTATAATTTCTCTAATGATGCTTTTTCTGTATATCTCCTTGTAAAGTCTTGATTGTTTTCCTCTTGTAATAGATGATATTGCCCTATATTCTGATGTAAGAGTCATATTTTGATTTTATTGCTGTACACGAAATATTTCTGTTCATTTCGTGATATAATTTATACCTCTTTAATAAGGGCTGCGCAAATACAAATTTATATATATAAAGAAGAATGCTTGTTTGTCTGTTTGTTCACTATGCATTTCAACACGGTATCAGCAAATGCAATGAAATTTTGCACAAAATACTCTTCCGACTAGAGGAAGATCATAGGATAGTTTTCAACCCAAAATTCTCACATTAGGGAATGTTTGCCTGCTTCTCTTATTGAATTTATTACAGTAAATGCCTTTTTCAGGCAATTTGTGCGAATTATCATTTTTCTCAATAATTCAAGAACAAAAGTGTATAAAAATATGCGCTTTTTGCTATTGGTCACGCAACATTTTAGGATAATCGAAAGAAAACGAATAGAATGTATAAGATGAAGGGCAACCTTATGATTGAAAATATTCATCAAATAAAGAAGGTAAAAAGTGAGATAAAATTCCATTACTCATAACTCATAACCTATATATATAAAGAGGAAGTTGTGTCTGTCTGTTTTTTATGTATTTGGACACCACACGAGCTAGTGGTGCCAAACTTTTCATGGCATACTTTTAAGTCTTGAGAAAGATCGAGAGGAGATCACGACGACCGGCGAAAGGACTGGGCTGAAATTTCACAGACTGATACATACCAAATTTTCCCAACCTTTCAAAAACTTTGGAGCGTTTGCTACCATTATGAGAATATTCATCTCTTAGTGTCACTTTTTTTGCACGGAGTGTTGGTATGAAGTATAGCGACAGGCATGAGTTAAAATAAAGACAGTTACACTCACACTAGTACCTGAATTATCAGGTTTAAAAATGAATGCAAGTGTATACACGGCGGGACATGTAGTAGTAATAGAGGAAAAGATCTTAAGCAAGTCTTCTATACATGTTCTGTTGTTTTCTGACATGGTAAATTTCCAGTATGGAGATTTCCCAAGCAAGGTCGGGTGCTACCGCTAGTATGTACTATTTACTGTACACTTCGACTCTACTAGATTTGTCAACTATGCTTTTCACACATGTGTATTTACCTACTCACTCTCAGTTTGGGTAGCCAAACAGCATAAGATGACTTGAATATCATATTACTCAGTCTAGTTCTGCTTCTTTGTGTAGTTATGTACCAAAAGACGTTGCCCAATGATTTTCCAACTTTTTCAATGATTTTATATCGATGACTCCTGTGCTCAAACTCTTCAACTAGAAGTCACAATTAGACGAATTTGAATAATATAGTTCAAAAATATTTAGTCCATATTTTACTTGATTTTCTAAAAAACTGCATGCATATAACACAATCTCACCAGTATGTTCACTCCAGTTCTCATGACGGAATACTACTGGAATTGTACACATTGCGGCTTCGACAACGGTCTTGACATAGCGGGCTTCTTGCTATCTCTCAATTTGAACAATCCATCCTTCTAGGATTGTATGCATTGCGGTTTCTGCAATACTCTTGACACAACGGGTTTCTTGTTGTGTCTCAATTTGAACAATCCCTGCTTCTAGGATTGTATGCATTGCGGTATCTGCAATGTTCTTGACACAACGGGTTTCTTGTTGTGTCTCAATTTGAACAATCCATCCTTCTAGGATTGTATGCATTGCGGTATCTGCAATGTTTTTGACTCAACGGGTTTCTTGTTGTGCCTCATTTTGAATAAGCCATGTTTGTAGAACCGTCTTAGTCGATCGTATACTTCACACTGGTTGTATTTACTCTCTTTCACAACGAATATATGCACAAAATAAATGCAACGATTTGGCTGAATGCACATAATTATACTTATGACGGTAGGAATATAAGTGAATGAGAAAAATAACGTAAAAGAAAAGAGAATAAGCAAAAATATTGCCGAAGCGAATAAAGTAAACAGTGTGGTAGTTGGTGAAAAAAAACGCTTAATTGCGAAAAAGGATTGATTTATAAGAGAAAATGAAAGCAATCTCGATGGGCTTCGTTGTCTTTTGATTCGATCTTGATATAAAATAAAAGGGGTAGAATAAAATAAGATTTAATAATATAATGAACATTTTTTAGATTATATTCTCTGACAGATACTCTCACCGATGCTCTAGTTGCTTGTTATACATAATAATTTCTGTTTCTCATTATGAGATATTGCATTGATTATTTGATTTTTGCAAAAAAATAATGCTCTTTCATAAAGCGAATGGTATGGCTATTTAGCCTATGCGTAATAGTAATGAAAAAGAAATATGAATGTATGGAAGATCAATAACGGGTTTTCGCTAAAACAGATATTGCCATGTTGACGAAAAAGGGCTTCTAGTAAAGATAAAATAATAAAAAGGATGTTCAAGAAGTCTTGAGGCATTAGAGAAAAATTCCTCGTTCTCCATTTTAATAAACCCAAAAACGCTTAAACTTTGATATACAATTCTCTATAATATACAGGATATTATCCTAGATTTTCAAATCTCTATCCTCACAAATAAAGGAGATGGATTGGTGAAAGATGAGACAAGGAGCGATGAGCACAAATAAATAAGTAGTATCAAACTTGAAAGTTGAATTCATCTATGAGTTCAACTACTCAAGTATTCAATTTCTTAATAGCTACAGCTTATACAAATTCGGTTTAACGATTTGAGCAGTAGTTAAAAGAGAAGTATCTTATAAATAACGGATAAAAACAAATGTATATTCACTCATTTATACATTGCTCCAAATTTCATTACAGCCAAAACTACGACAATTAGGAAAGCATCAGCGCCAGTTAACTGGATACCAATGAGAATGCGTACCCAGTCCGATTGATTATATATATATTTAACTGATCTATGATTTATTAAAGTATGGATCGTTTTCGTTTTGTTAATATATAACAACTATCTAATTATGACACTCTTAAGATAGCGAAGAAACAAGGGAACCGGTTTTTTGAGCCATCATTTTCTTCACTATTGTAAGAGTGAAAGAGAAGGTTCTTCGAGGCGAATTATAGGGGATCTTTGAAAACCTCTGATCCTCACAGACAACTCTGTCTTTAACCTTTACAATAGTAGAAAAACTCATGGCCCAAAAACCCAGTTTACTCGTTCTCCCTTTCCTAATATGTGCTCTTTCTCGTTTTCCCCTATAGTTAGGGAAGAGGAACAGTAGGTTGTTCGGGACGAATTGTAGAGGACCTTCAAAAACCTATAATCGCTACGGACATCACTGTCTTTCCCCTTTACAATAATGGAGAAAATGATGGCCCAAAAAACCGGTTTATTTCTCTATTGACTATCTAAAGAGTACCAAAATTAGACAGTTATCATATATTAACACAAAGAAAACGATCCATGAGTTAATCAATCATAGATCAGTTAAATATAAATATGTATATCCAGTCTCAGTTCTGCACTAGCACTGGTGCATTTCTAATGACAATGCTCTGTGGCCACGATTTCACCACACTTCCAGCTGTCATGATGCTCTCTGGTCATAATTTGCTGAATACTTGGAAAGTTGAATGCCTAAATACTCGAAAACTTGAATTCAAGTTTCAAGTAAACTCCCACGATTTAATTCCTTTACATGCACAAAAGGTTTTAAAAATTTAAAAATCCTATTATCAAGTTGTATGACGACTTTTAGAATACTTATCATAGTTTCTTAGGTACTAACTAGGGAATCGTCCTACGTGATTAATCGTTTTTGAGTTCGACTTCTATGCACAATGTAGTACCCAATCAGATATAAAAAAATCCCACATGATAAGTGCCCATAGGTCTTCGTTTCTGAGTTACAGTGATTTTACTGAGATTTTAGCTCAAAGTGCGATATACACCAGCAAATCGAATGGCAGTATTTTGACCCGCAATTTTGTTCACTTATAGGTCTGCTTGTAGCGAGAATATCCTGAAATTTTCAGCTTGAAAAAATGTTTTCCTCACGAGATATCGAATTTTTGGATAACATGCGATTCTTATGTCTTTCATGGGATATGAGTGAGTTTTAGAAATTCGATATCTCGCGAAGGAAATATTTTTTCGAGCTGAAAATTCCAGGATATTCTAGCTACAAGTAGACCGATATGTGTAAAAGATTCAGGTTAAAATACTGTCATTCGATTTGTTGGTGTATACCGTGCTTTGAGCTAAAATCTCAGTAAAGTTACTGTAACTTTGAAAGGAAGACTATGAATACTTATCATCTTGGAATTTTTCATATCTGATTGGGTTTTATCTTATGCAGAGAACTCGAACTCAAAAGCGATTAACCATTCGGGACAGTTCCCGCGTAAAAAGTGATTACTAATTCTTTGTCGGTTGTACATTATCAGATAGACAAAGTAGTACATATTTACATTACGTTTTACATCTACATACTCATCTACTCAACATTTTATGGACGTTGCTATGGATACAGAAAGTCACATTTTATATCATATGTTGTTTTTGAGCAGTCCGAGTTTTGAAGGAATTTCCAACGGACTTCTTTTTGACATACATCGGGATAGTTCTGCTGGACGATTTCATCATGATAGCTGATGACAGGTCAAATACAAAGCGAGACATATTCTAATTTTCGCCGTTGAAATATAACATAAACCTGTGACTACACAATAAAGGTTTTCCAGTTCTTGTGAGATACTTAGGGTAATCCAAAAGTAGTGGCGGAGGTACTTTTATTCTTATTAACAACTTAAAGAAGTTTTCCTTTTTTTTATGAAAAGATAGAGCGTCTTTCGCTCTATTTTTCTATACTATTTGACTACTGTTCAACTAAGATTATAATAAGAAAATTTCTATAAGAACAGTTTTTGTTGAAAACTAGCTGGTAGCATTTAGATCATAGGGGATGTGGCATAAAAAATGTTATACTTTTACATTGCATTTTAATGTTACTTAATATGTTATATTAAAAAAATAGAATATATCACATGGTGCAGCGTAAACAGTTCTACTATTTATAATGAATCACTTATTTCGTAGTTGCACTTTTTGTTTTCAAAATGGTCAAAACTCTGAGCTATGAAATTTCGACGTTGCGGAAACGAGATTGTTTTTTGGTAAAAGAAGACTTAGTTTTTTCTGTGTCATCTTTTCGTAATAGTTCTCTGTAAATTGTAGAGCTTTTCACGCTGCATCTTGTGATGAATTTTGTTTTAAAATAAAACATATCATGTAACAGAAAAATGAAATAGAAAAAAATGAATCGCCTTTTACTGAAAAAATTATCTTATTTTCTTGACGTCAAAATTTGATAACTCGAAACGTTATCCATTTGAAAACCAAAACGTACAAGTATGAAATAGGCGGTTCTATATAAATTGTAGAGCTTTTCATGCGGCATCTTGTGATATATTTTGTGTTTTTAATATAACATGTTAAGTGATAATAAAGTGAAATGCAAAAGTGTTACACCTATTATAATCTAATGCTACCAGCTAGTTTCAACAAAAAAAGCTCTTATAGAAATTTCCTCATTATAATTCTAGTTGAACAATGATCCACTAGCATAGAAAAATAGAGCGGAAGACGCTCTATCTTTTCATAAGAAAGGAAAACTTCTTTAAGCTTTCTATAAGAAAAAAGTACCTTCGCCACTACTTTTGAATCACCCTAAGTAAAAAGGGGAAACATTTTGCTTTGAAAATTTTCGACATGGGTCTCGTCTTACTATTGTTCACAAAACGAAAAGACACTGAATTGAACTAAGCTCGAACTAATATTCTAATAGATAGCTGAACATAGACTAATTGGAGATGAAAATGAATGAGTGAACTATTATTAATGAAAAAAATATGATGCCATCGGCAAAAACAAAACCAATTTTTATTGATTATTGTACATGCTTAATTTAATCTCCATTTATAGCATTGCCCTTTTCTTTTCATAACTATTAGGTTATTTTTATAAAATAATGGAACACTTCAATATGGCAGAATTCTTTTTTTCCTTTTATGCATTAAATTTCTCCAACTTTTCTAAAGTGTAGTAAAAAATCGTGAATAATGCTGTAAAATTGATATCAACATTAAAAACTGCTCGTTCTGATGTACTAATACAAAAATTTTTTTAGTTCGAAATATATGAATAATTATTAATTCATAAAAGTATCAACTTCAATATGGCAGTTCAGATTGTTTGAAAAAACAACTATTGATGTATAGTGTACTCTTGATTAGTTGAAAGTATTTCTGGAATTGAATCGAATGGAACTCGATCAAGAAAAATTCGATTCGATTCGTTCTCTGCTATAGTTATACTAATCAATAATTGACATTGTCTCAGAATTAATTAAAAGTTAAAACTCACTAATTCACATAACTGAACCAAGCGTTCCATCGAATAAAACAAGCTTCTTGATCATTCTCATTTTTGGGAGCGAAAAACCTGACCAATACATCCTATAATGTGTAAAGCAGTCAGAATAGCTTCATTGCAGAAACATTCGATCGCATTCAAAGGACGGAGGCGTATAAGAACATGAATCGGCCCATCCTTAAATTCATCGAAGAGCCATATGAAACGATGCAGAATGAGACGGTGAATCTTTCTATCTCATTTTTATTTCAGTTGGAACATCAATTAGTGGTTTCCAATAGACCGTTCAAACCTGATTTTTACTCGATTTTAACTTAATTTTTACTGCAGAGCAATGTTGAATTAGGACAAAAAGGTAACGTAAAAATGTGCTCGTAAGCTTGGAAATAGTCTCATTCGAAAGAGAATGAAATTCTGCACAAACCATTATATACACCATCCTTAGAAAATAAATATAACTGAAACCTATGAGGCAAAAATGGTACTCCTACCAGCATATTTGTGCCCCCATACCGATATTGACACCACAAAGAGCAATAAAAATCTCTTTATAAAGAATTTTTAACTATATGGTTCGACGCAGTTTTTCACGGGCTACAAAGTGGTATAGTTCCCATTTCTCGATTTTTCTGGCCAAAAATTTTCACAAAGACCAAACTGTTCAAAATGAGTGGATAAATACTACCCAAATACTAAAGGCATCCCTAGGAATTCATGAAAAACTCTTTATAGTGAAGTTTGATCTATATGGTTCGACGCAACTTTTCACGCGGCACAAAATGGTATAGTTACTATGTGTTGAGTTTTGAGGCGAAAGTTTTGGACAGGAGAGAGTTTTCAAAGTAGAATATTTTATGGTGTAGTTTTGCATGATGTTGTGTTAGATGGTTAGAATTTTTTGGAATATAGTGATGAAGTTGACTCGTTGAGGGCTATGCCAAAAAGAGCTTGGTCCGAAAAATATGCTCATTAAAATATGGAGAGGTTCGGTGAGATTTCTATGGGTTTTTTTATGTGGGCCTTACTCATCTTTTTCTCTTGGTCAGTGTTCTTTCCTGTGCGTCTGTATTACCAAGGCCAGAAGCATATACATTCATATATAGGTATATTGTTGTTTACAAATCTGTCTCGATATACAGATAAATAGCCTATATCGTTAAATCTATAGAGATATATAGAAGATCACGATACTAGTATTTACAACTAGTAGTGGTACCAATTAAAGCAAAAGTGACGAAAGCTCACGAGGAAACCCTCCGGGTGTTACGTTGCATTTTACTTGTGCCTATAGCCATTAGGTAGAGCCTACTGAGATGTGCTCAGGTCCATAACGGTTCGGGTAAACGGGCCTCTGAGGGCGACACAATGTTTTTTTTAAGGTATTTTTAAACAGAGCCTTCGTATTTGAAGAAACGCAAATTTTGGACTTTAGGCGTTAAACTTTACCCAATGAAAGGTTCGTACTAGAGTAGATATCATGCAAAATTTCAGATCTTGGTCACAAACGTTTCGTGACCTACAAACCAGTCAAAATACCTATCGTTCTTTTATGGAGGATGCTCGCCCTTCAGAGCCCTGTAGCTGACTAACGGTTTGTGCCAAAAGGTCTGAAATTTTGTTAGGGATTTAATCTAGTACAGATCCGTAATTGCGCAAAGTTTCACTCGCTATGCAATAGCTATAGTCTCAAACCAAAAGCGATTTAACACCTGGACAGCTTTCCTCGTCAGACACTTCGATTTTCTTCTATTTATGATTGTATCCATCGTTCATTTTGCTTTAATTAATAATATATTCTTCTTTAACGTTACCTAAAAAGCTTTACAAAATCAAATATTACCCGTGAATCGGGTATTACATACTAGTTCCATACAGTTTCTCCCTAATGAAACTTTGACCAGGAAAATCACGGTACAGCAACTATACCATTTTCTAGCCCGTGAAAAACTGCATCGAACCATATATATCACACTTCATTGTAAGTGAATTTTTATGGATCTCCAGGGATGACTTTAGTATTTGGGTAGTACATAATCACTCATTTTGGACAGTTTGGTCTTTGTACTTTGGCCATTTGATTGTATAATCTTTATAATATTATCCTTGAAAATAATTCAACCATTAAGTATAGATAGTTAAAGATAATTTTTGTCTTCATACTTACAGGTCAAATTTGAAATTTGTAACCTTGATCAAAATAAGTTTGATACAAATAAACAAGTTGATTAAGACAAAACTGTTGGTCAACTATTTGCAGACGTGATAATATAAAACTTTGTTCCTTTTTATTTTTTAATGTAGAGTTTAATTGAATACGTAATGAATGTAAAAGTAATTTTCTTGGCATTTTTAAATATTTTGATGGTCTATACAAAATCAAATCATCAGGATCTGGTTGATTAGAAGTATTTGTGTTAGATAATATTATTTCATTTGTTAGATTCTTCGCCTTCTTCGCTGCTCTGTTTTGAGATATAGATAATTGACTCATCGATGTGACTGACTTATTTAATAAATTTTGTTGTGATAAACCTCTCTTTCGCTTATTTGAGTATTTTGCCTGATTTTTAATGGTTTGCTTATTTAAATGATCAGATAAATGCTGAACAAACTAAACCATTAAGTAAACGAAATAGAAATCCATCAAAACAAAATCATTATATCAAATCACTGAGTCAATTATCGATATCTGACGAAGAAACATCGAACAAAGCGAAGAATACAAAAAAGGAACAAATACTATTAGATGAAAATAATTGGAGGAAATCTAGTCAAGTTGGATTGACTTTTTGTAAACCACCCAAATATTTAAAAATGCCACGAAAACTACTTCTACATTCATTACGCCTACAATTAAATTATTCACTAAAGAAAAAGCAAGAACAAAATTTTATATTATCAAGACTTCGACTATTTGACCAACAATTTTGTCTTGATCAGATTCGATATTTATATCAAACGTATTTCGATCAAGGTTCCAAATATCCAATTTGGTCTGTAAGTATAATATATACATGATTCTCTCTTTCTATGTACTCTTATGTTTGAACTACGTTTTGAAAGGATGATATTCTCAAGAAATTACAATCCAATAAATATGATGTCATTCAAAAATATCTTGAAGATTATCTCATATTATTACGAAATAAAAATGATCAATATTCTATGGAAATATCAATACAAGTCTCATCTTGTCCATTAGCATTATCTTCTTCGTTAGAAATCATTGATGAAAAACTAAAAGAATTTGTTCGTTCAAATCATTTTGATCTTTTAAGAAAAATTAATTATCAAGTGAATCAACTCAAAGATAAAATCTTTGAAAAACACTTATTTAAACAGTTATCATGCTACTATTTAACTCGGGAACAAGTATTAATTAGAAGTTACATTTTTCAACATTCAAATATTTTATTTTTCTAGTTTGAAATAATCAATCGTTTGGCAACTATTCGTCAGAAACAAATGAAACTCTTTGAACATTTAACAATATTTGAACAAAGAATTTTATGTCACAAATTACAAAAATCACTCGACTGCAGTAAAATTAATTTTAGTAATCAAGAACAAGGTGTGAATAAACGCAATAAACTCATACAAGGATTAAAACGTGAAATGCTTGATATTAAATTAGAAGAATATGAAATTAAAATTCAACAATATGAAGATTCATATCAAGAAGATTTCACAACACTTCAATTACAAATTCTAGATCCAATTTGTTCAGATTATCAATCTCAAACGGATATATTATTACATTTTGTTGGAACATATTTAACTCATTATACAAACATATTATTACGTCAAATCCGCTTTAAAGAATCATGTTTTCATGCCAAATTAATACGACATAGCCATCGTTCTTCATTATCTTCATCAAAACGAATCATAGATGTTTATCCACAAATAATTGTCGATGTACCAAAAGTGTCTCTGAATTCTCATCAATTAGATTATCTTTCACATAATGGTAAGTTTCAAAATTACATTATATCGATTATATGAGATATTTTATTGTAAATATTGTTTTCTTTATTATGAAAGGACCTAATTATATTAGACCAAATCAAAGTTATCTTTATTCTTTCAAATATCGAGAGAAACAAATTGAGAAAGAATTTAATCGTATTCTCGATGTTATTGTACCTTATCTTGTACGTGTACATTATATGTCTAGCACATCAACAATAATTAAACAATTTTCTGAACAATTAGCCACATATTTTTATGAAAAATATATGACTCCATTATCTTATCTTCAAATATATCGTGCTCGAAAAGAATTAAAATTAATGAAATCAATTCAACAAAGATTAAAGAAAGGAACATATATTCTACGTGTTACAGATAAAAGTGGTATCTTTCATATTGGTCATGTAAAAGATTATGAGAAGAAAGCTGAAGCTTATCGAGAAAAAACTCAAGCTTATATTGAATTAACAAATGATCCATTATTTCAAGTATTCGATAAAGTTATACATTTACTTAATGAACTTCGTTCAAAGAAACAAATTCTAGCATGGCAATTTGATAAAATGTTACCCAAACGAGATAAAGTTGCATTAGCTTATTTATATTTTATTCCAAAACCACATAAGGTAATTTTTGAATAATATCTTTTCTACTTTTCTCTCTGTTCACACTTTCTTTACTTCTAAAATAGGAAGGAACACCATTAAGACCAATTGTCTCATCCATGAATACACCAACAACTGGAATATCAAAGTTTTTAGATCAGTTACTTCGACCATTATTCGATAAACATGTTCGTAAAACAGCAATTATTGATGGTGTTGATTTAATTCGTCGTCTTCAAACATATGTCGAAAATGGTTATTTGAAATCGACATCTCATCTATGTACATTTGATATTACAGATTTATATACAATGTTACCATAAGAAGAGTCATTAAATATTTTAACAGAATTTCTTCTGGAACATGGTTATCATAAAGTGAAAGGTGTTCCAATTGATGCTATCCGAAAATTAGCTCGTATTGTTCTTACGGAAAATGTTTTTATCTATGAAAAGAAATTCTATCGACAAATTCTTGGTGGTGCAATGGGTTCAGCATTTACTTTAACTTTAGCTAATATTTTCATGTGGAAATGGGAACAAAAACTTGTTCAACGACAACAAGCATCTAATGAAATTTATGGTCGATATGTATAATTTATTAATGAAATGGTATTTATTTTATCTCATATTATTCTTAGATATATTGATGATATTTTCTTTACTTCAAATGAAACATTAGATAAAATTAATCAAATATTAGATCAAGCGAATAATTTTCATCCAAATATTAAATTAGTTCGTCAAATTGGCAAAAAAGTATCATTTCTGGATGTGCTTATTGAAAATAACAATGGTGATTTGATCACATCAGTCTATCATAAAGAAGCAGCTGAACCATATGTTGTGCCATTTAAATCTGATCATTCTCGACATAGTTTTATAAATATTGTTAATGCTGCTCTTCTACGAGCTATTCGTTATTCATCGACATTAAGAATTTTCAATGAAGAACGACGTACAATCAAACTTATGTTACTTTATAATGGGTAAGTTTTCTTTTACTTATTTTTTTTTATCAATCTAATATTTAATCTCTTATTTTCTTATCATAGCTATCCACCAAGATTTATTCATAGTCGATTTAAAAAATTTCTTACAAAATATCTCTCAATATCATCTGTTTTACCATTAATCAATAATGAAAATGATTTTACTACAATAGGTCGTCAATTCTTGAATCAACCAAGTATTCAAGAATATCACATAGCTTCACAAATAGCAAAAACATATGAACACAATTCTAAAGAGGAAGTGAATGATCCTCTAGTTAAGGCACAACTTAATAAAGAATCAAAACATACTACTAATCTTATTATTCATTATACACATGAAGGAAGACTTTTAACATATAAAAAAGATATTCATCGATTATGGACTCAAATATTTCAAAAAACTCCGGTTTACAATACAAGACTTATTATTGGAAATCGAAATAACGATAATTTAACAAAAGAATTAGTACGTCGACGTCGTTAAACTGGACTACAATAATTTCTCGAATATATTGTTGTTTGTTGTACTTTGTTCTTTTGAATGATAAATATTTTGTATTGTATTTTATTAAAACTTATATAGAGATATATCATTAGAAAATTACTTTGGAAAAATCATATTCTTCTATTGTAGATTTAGCATAGTTGCTTCATAAGTGTTATTCATATTTGATATATTCATAATTTTCAAAAAATCTTCATCCAAGTCGTAAGGACAATTGTTTAAACTAAAGAATAATCACTTTAATCACATATCTAGATCTTCGAAACAAAAATATTTCATCCATGGCTCATCAAAATAGTCAACAAAATAATAATTACCATGGTTTTAGTCAGACATGGGATGTGCTTACACCACCAACATCAACAGCTCAAAATAATAGTCAACAACAATTATCTATTCATGGTAGTAATAATACTACAATAATATCATTACAACTAGTTTCATTTGTCTCTTCAGGATCGTATAGTTCGATGCAATCAAGAAGTGCAGAAGAGCAAATAGCAGATGAATTATTTGATAAAATGGAAGATATGCTATGTGACTATATGCGACATCCAAATCGACATTATTTACATTGTCGAGTACTTCGGTGGAGTGTCGACGAAGATGATTCACGTTTATTCAATGCTGTAATCGTTATTAATCCACCAACTACTCGAAACTGATTTAAAATAACATTAGATCAATTGATCGAATAATTTTCTATCTGAAAAACATGTTTGTTTTGTTCTTCTAAAATTTTAGGAAAATTTTTGAACTCTTTGTTTTGTTCTAAAAAGTATTCATTGTGCTTTTGTTTTTGTTTAGTATATATTAATTTCATGGATCTTGATACTGAAAACAAACAAATTCGTTTATCTATCGAACCATTTTGATGTACAAAGACATTTCTTCCATAAAATCACCTAATTTTTAATAGAAAGAAGAGATTGATCAGGAATATTTTCAGGCAGAACCTGTCACTAAAGAGTCCTATAGTTCAAATTCGATTGATATCATTTCTTCCATTGCAACCCTCGTGGAATATTAATCAAAATAGAAGTTGTGGTAAAATGAATATTTCTACCTAATGGATTGTACTATACCTATTCTTAACCCTTTGAGTCCCGGCTTTTTTGCGAAAATCCAAATTTTTATAAGTAATGTTTAAATTTGGTCCTTTTATTTAGTTTTTTTGAAAGAAACCGCATTTTTGCGTCAAATAAGCATTAGTAGTCCATTTCTGTATGATAGTCTTTAAAGCAACTAACAATACACAGAGGTACATTGTAGTCAACATACATATACTGTGTATCACTTTGGACATTATGGGATGTGCATATTGCCTAGTTCCTTAGAGGGTGTTTTGATTGCAATGTTTGTGGAATAAGCAAAGAAAAAACATGACATCATATACGAAGGTAGAAGAAAGGAAAGGGATCTATATGACATAAAGAAAGAGAGAAAAGATATGCAGAACTTGAGAGATGACATAACGTATGGTCTTTAGGACCTTACAGGTCATAGTACTATAGAAGGTGATAATGACAAGGAATATTCCCATCCTAGAATATCCCAAAATGATAATAAGCTAAGAAGGAACAATCCTTCAGGGATTAGCCAATACGTAAGATATACATCAACAGTGAACAAATACTAGGACGTATATATACGTCGCCGGGACTCAAAGGGTTAAGATATCACTCGCACTTTAATTAGATTTAATTGACACAAAAAAAAACTACATTACACTGACAAATCTCTAACAATTTTTCTTTTCTATTCTAGATTTATCTATCTGCATATATATTTAACGGCTAATAATCAACGAGAAACTGGAAATTACATCAACAATCATGCGCCAATCATTCAAAACAATATTTGTAAGTAAAATCCGACGATAGAGAACAAACAAAACCATCAATTTCAATTCTGCTAAATTAAAATCATATTTTCTATCGATAGATTTTCTAAATGATATGGAAACTCGACCAAAGCATGTCAATTTAACAATAACGAACAAAATTATATTTAATCTTGCTGGTCAAATGTCAATACCGAACACTGATAATCGGACGACAATTGAAAACAGCACAGAAGCACATAACAGACGAGACCATGATGGCGATGCAGACGATAATCAAACACATCACCAAAGTCAACCTATTCAAGATACAGGCAATGAAAACAATGCAAATCATTCTTTAACACCACCACAAAAAAATTGAAAAACATTTCAATAAAAACCAACAAACAGAAGAAACTACATTATCAAAAAACACACTCATAATTCATATTTCAATTATTTTCCTATAGAAAACTTATATTTTTCTTTTTTTGTTACTTCTTTCTACTGAAAGCAACTTTGAAATAAAATATATACCTAAAACAAACAAACAAACTATCAGCAATAAAAAAAGACGACTTCTCCAGTTCCTTCCGTGGTAGCTCTTAACCGATACTTCATATTCTCAAAAAAAAAAGCAACACAATACCAACTTCTACCGACTCTCATACCCTCTGTAATAAAATCAAGTGCTAACCACAATCATCTTCCATACAATAGAATATAAGAACAAACCATAACTACTGAAACCAATCAAGCCACATAAATAAACATAAATTACCATAAAACGGCATTAACATTTCCTAACTAAGCCTCGAAAACACTATCTATGACTGAACCTATCAACAGACAACATACAAAATTTCAACGATATAAACAAAACCAAAAAAAAAAACCACCATTTTAAAGGATGCAATTCACTGTCATACAACAACTTAAACAGACACCTAAAGCACCCACATCAAAACAAAGTCAAATAAAGCTATAGCCCACAATACACTTATGACAAAAAAATTTCACTCTACCTCTATGCTATGAAACACAAACAAACATTACGAATCACAATCTTACCAACATCGAAACGCGTCGTAGTATGCTTGACTCACTCCCAATATAAAGATACCTACAGTTACATTGTGTTCAGTATGAACTCAGTATAACTATATAGGACATATAATTTATCTGTGATCTATGGATCATTTGGATAATTATATATAGTCATTGCTACCTGATGAGACCCTTAAGCATGGTCGAAACGCGTCGTAGTATGCTTGACTCACACCCCACCCTCTTTCTTTATTTTTCTCTATCACTCTCTTATCCCTGGGTATAAATACCGAGGTTAATCCAGCAAATGTATCATTTTCAATACCACAACTTCTACAACAACTTCAACTGCTCTTCGTCAGCAATCAATATTTTTCTTACTTCTAATTAAGGTAAGTCCTATAAATTATTATCTTTAATCTTCTGTTCAGTTCTACATATTTGGTCTATATTACTTTAACTTTGGATGTACCTGTCTATCGTGAACATTGAGATATATATTATAAGACTTGATCTGAATATGAGTAACTATTTTCAATATTACATGTGTTGAATATTTTAAGTATATGTATCGATAAAAATTAATGACTATGATTGACATTTTATATGTATTTTAGAACTACTCTAGTTTCAAGATGTCAGAAGAAACCCACAATGAAATGGACCGTGATAATGATATCATTGATGTGGTACAAGAAGAAAAATTAGAAGAACGGAATTTGTCACAAAAATTAAGTCAATTATCAACCTCTCATCAACATAGAAAAAAATTTTTACAACAATCTGATAAAATTCCAAATTACTTATCGAATAAAAATCAATGTTTTCAAAAACTAATCAATGAAATATTATTAAAAATGACGACAAAGACGACGGCAACAGCAAGGTATTGTCAAGAAATCCGGAAAAAAAAATCCGGAAAAGAAAATCCGGAAAAAAAAATCCGGAAAAATAAAAATCCGGAAAAATAAAAATCCGGAAAAATAAAAATCCGGAAAGGTAAAAATCCGGAAAAGGAAAAATCTGGAAAATTTTTATTCGAAGTTTATTGATAATAAAAGACACAGCAGGTAAAAAGTCTGAAGATATCCAAGACCATCTGATAAGTTTATTTCTTGGAAGCCACCAGTAGTGAGAGTCCTTCGAGAAGCTCCGCACGATCGATCTCGTCGTTGCAGAAGCGGGTATTCAAATTGTCGAGTTGTTTCTGCATGGCCAACGTTTTCAGTACCGTTTTCTTTTGCGCCCCTGCCTTGAGCTTGAGATTTTGTTGCCGAAAGATGACTTCTTCGGCTTGCAAGATTGCGATGAACGCCCACATGTTGGGATGAGTTTTGTTCATTCGCTTGTTGAAACGATTATTCCAGCCTGGACGAGAGAAAAAGAAATGCTTCTCGTCAAAAGATTCCATAAGGACAAGGAGAGGATTGCTCACCCTCGACGTGATTATTGGTACGTACATCGAGATCCGCCACGTTCCATAGGCTCAAGTTTACCTTCTTGATCCAGTGGTCTCGGAAGTAATCAATGAGATCATCGATGGAATCAGGTGCTTCCCTGACAATGTCGTCGAAGCAGAGTTCGACCTGATCGAGCGGGAGTAGAGCCAAGGCCATGAGCTTTCTCGCAGAACTGCGAGCGTCCATGTCATTCTTGTATACCATGGCAAGTCCAAGTGTCTGAATTCTCCGATGGATTGCTTGAGTATAGTGAAAGTAGCAACCTTTGTGATGAGCGTTTGGAAACTGAATGGATGAAGAAAGAGAAACCAGAATTTCTGAAAGATCTGTTAGGAAAGAAATCACTTCATCATTGATGACACCGATGAGTGCCGGTTCGAAATCACTTGTCACTCGAGTAGGCTGGAAATCCAGCTGGAGACGAGCTGCGTGTTCCTTGAGAACACTGAACATATGCTTGTAGTAGAAGGCCTTTCGTTCAGTCATGAGTACGATGACGCAGGCAAAACCTTAATGGAGTTGCTTGAAGCAGTTTATGATAAAACTGCGAAGAAGAGACTCACTCTGCATGTGCTTTAGCCCATGGATCGAATAGACTTGGGCAAAGTATTTGGGAGAGGTGCTAAACGTACCATCCATCAGGATGTGAGCACACTTGAAGAGGAATTGAAGCTGTTCGTCTGTGCCGAAAATGATGATGCGCTTGGAAATATCGCCATTGGCGTGCCAAACGTGATCGGCCAAAAGATAACGCTCGCCATCAAGAGCTATCTTATAAATTCGGGGGATATAGAAATCGATTGAAGTGGGAAGAGTTGGAATCGCCATTCGCCGTTGAAGATTAAGTCCAGCTCCTGGATAGTGTCGGAGAGAGAAAGGCTTAGTCAGAGTAAAACTTTGCTTCACTCACGAGCCTCCGCCGCTGTTGGTGCCATGATAAGAGCTATCTTCGATAGATTAGCCTTGGCCAACTCTTGGTCGTAGATCTGACCGATAGCTGCTGTCTCGTTGGTGACACGAGTCTTGACCTTGTTCATCAACTGACGAATTTCAATCTTCTCTGGAACGGGAGGATGACAATGATCATTCTTCTGCTTGGTTAAATCGCCAGTCTTTGTGACTGTGTGAGCGACGGCTGAACAGTTCTTGAACTGGCATGCCCAATAGGTGGTCGCCATTGTGGCTTTGCCACTCTGTTGAAAGACATAGTCATTAATGATGAGAAGAGGTTTACCTTTATTGCTGTTCACGTAAGAGTGTGTCGGACAAGCAGTAGCCATTGTAAAAAGAAGAGAGGAAAAGTGAGTATAAGAGATTACCGTGCTGTAAGATTTGATTTGTAAGCAGTTGTTAGTGTAAGTTTTATTCAACAGATTACCACCCTTTATATATGATCATGCACTGCGGGAGAGAGAATAGTGCAAAGTTAGATGATGAGAGCATGAACAAAGGAGAACAAGGTGAGAGAGATAGCACTAGAGAGCGAAAACATGAGAACATGAATACAGAAGGAGAGAGTGAACAGAAAACATATATACATATGTAGCAGTTCCTTTGACCTCTGTCAAAAGAAACAGAAAGAAAAAAATCTTTCCAGGTGATTTATTTCTGTCCAAATTTCTTCTTTTCCCGATTTTCCCTTTCCGAATTTATTTTTTTCCAGATTTTTATTATCTTGATTTTTTATTTTCCTGATTTCTTATTTTCCAGATTTTATTTTTCCAGATTTTTACTTTTCCAGATTTTTTTTTTCCGGATTTCTTGACATATTCAACAGCAACATCTGCAACACCTACATACAATGAGGAAGATTTACCACAAATAGCTATCTTCATACACAAAATTAAATTGGAGCAAATTCTTCAATCTCTATGGATGGCCTATCTAAAATCGGGTACAGGTCAATTAGATAAGTACAAAAAAGGTCCATCAGTTTGGCCAATTCAAGTCAAAGCAAGTGCACAACAAGCAATTCAAAGGGGAGTAAATGAAAATGATGCTTGTCTAGCATTTGTTCAACATCGTCTACAAGAATTCAATAACAGAATACAAGAATATCAAACAGAATTAGATATTTGTAAAAATCATTTGCAAGATGATCGAGAAACAATTTATCAAACTATCGAAACATTTATTCACAAAAATCTAGAATCGTTACGTCAAAAAATTCAACATAAAATTGTATTGATTCAATATGATTATAATGATCGAATATTGGAACTTGAATTTTTTCAGCAAAATCCAAACGAAGCTTGTGTAAGTAGAAATCGATTAAAAATATTCTGATCTTTCTTCATTTCTATATTAGATCAAATTATATAAACATCTCTATGAAGTCAAATATAAACAAGATATTACAAGAGAAGAAGTACAATTAGTCAAAAAACGTATTTCTCACTATAATAATGCTTCTAAATCATCTCAAGTACATTTCTCACATCCACCATTTCTTAATACGATTACTAACCAAGATTTTCAACAACAATTATATAATCAATTAACAAATGCCGTTAAACAAGCAAAAGACGACATGCTAAATCTCTGTATTAAAACAGCTGAAACTCAAATGGAACATTATGACAAACAGTGCAATAAAGAATTAGATAAATTTTTTACAGAAGAAAAATCACTATTCGTCAATCAACAACTCACTCCTGCCATGTTCAAATTACTTGAAAAACGTGCTGATAATAGAAAAGAACGTATTAAATATATAAATCGCTTTAAAATTCATTGTCTTCATTCGAACTTTAATTATTAATAACTTTAAATCTTTTCTCATACATATATACACATCAATAAAAACAATAATTTACTGGTAATCTAATTGTATCTTACATAAACTTTATTCTATTTCAGATAGAAAATAAATTTAATCTTTCTGTGATCGATTCATTTTAAAGAATGAATATTAACAATATAAACACAACAAATAATATGCGATCTGTACAAGAACAGCAACAAATTAGACAAAAGAAAAAATGTCATGGTAATCGAAGTGATCAACGTTTTCGACAGCGTTGTCGTAAACAAAAAATGAATGAAAAAGAAATAGAGCAACTAGTTCAACAACGAAGAAATACTCGAAAAAAAACCTCCGCAACAAATCAAAGGACGAGTAACTCTGTTAGTGATATACAACAGATGAATATGTCTATGCCAAATACTACATCTACTAGACTAAGTAAATTTGAACATAATAGAATCAATTCGGTTGTTTCGTTTTCTCGTTAATAGCATGAATTATTATTAAATGAAAATAGAACAACAACAATGACTACAAATATTCAATCGAAGAAACGTAAAAGAGATACAATACCAAAAGAGAAAATATATAATGTTCCTAAATCAACTAGTACATTATCATTTTTTCAATCATCTACAAAAAAGATGAAGAAGAAAACAGACAATAAAAGACGACGACGACAACGAAATGGAAGAAAAATGAAGAATATTATCAAAAATAAGCATTACAAGTATATATCGCTTTTCTTATTTATTTCTCTAATATAATTCATATGAATAATGTCCAATTTGTTTTTTCTTTTATGTAGACGATCAGGTTATTTAAAGGCATCCTGGCAAACATTAATGAATAATTTAAGAAAGCATCTAAATCATCCTCTTAAAAAATGGAATGAACAAAAATTCATCTATTCACGATTACATTTAATCGATGAATTATTTACTTTAGATCTAAACCGAAATTTATGGCAATCATATTTGGATATTGGATTGAAACAAGAGCAAGAACCAAAAATCTGGCCAGTAAATGAATAAAATATTGTTTGATTATATATATTTCTTTTTATATTTTTATTAAGAATGAAGTGTATAAAATGGCCAAAACTAATGAATGTAACTTATGTCAACAATATATCATTAAATGTTTGAATGAAACAAAATTTCACTTTGATATATGTGCTTCTAAATTAAATACACAAGCTCAGTCATGGATATCAACACTTCCTATATTAGAAATACTTGATAGTGATCTGAAAAAATTTGTTCATCTTCAAAATTTATATGTATCTAAAAAAATTAATAAACGATTAACACAATATAAAGATCTTCTCAATGAAAATAAATCATTCAAGCAAATAGCATTCTATCTTACAACAAACGATCAAGTATGTAAATCAATCTTTTCATTGTTTCTTTCATATATGTATATATTAAATAATATATTTGACAATATTTAAATAATAAGGTACTCGTCAATGAATTAATCAATTTGCAACAACTGCAGATTGAACTCATGAAAGAATTTATCATGTTAGAACAACGTATCACTTGTAAATTACTACCTCGTAATTTTGATTCTTTAGACAATCATTTAATTGTATCTCATATTTACAAACCTTTAATTCATGATATGACATCAATTGAATTTAAAAATCAACATAATAAAATCATAGAACAAATTAAACGTACATGGTTAAATATTTATTTTAATGGTTATGAAATGAAGATCCAAGAATATGAAGATCAATACAATGAAAAACTACATTTATTTCAACTAGAATTTGAATGTCAAAATAATATGAATAGAGTATTTGCTCTCGATTCAATCAAAACTTATTTAAAGAATCGTAAAAAAAGGATTATTCATCAGATCTATATTGAAATGTCTGATTATCGAAAACAATTACTTAATTATCGTAAACATTCATCAAAAGTAAAGGAAATTATCAATGTTTCTCCGAAACCAGTTTACTATCTATTATTTAATCCATTCAATGCTCAAGAACGTGAGCATCTATCTAAAGGTACATTTATTATATACAACAATTCTTTTCTCTTAATACTTAATTTTATTTATCATATCAATATTTTTCAGGTCCAAACTATATAAGAAAGAATCAAAGTGCTATTCTATCTAGTCAAAAACGAAACAGATTAATCAAAAGACAACATGATCAAATTCTTAAAAAAGTAAAAAATTATCTTGAAAGATTTCATCATGTAAAAGGGACACTACCGATTTATGATGTTTATTCAAAATATCTTGAGAATTGTCTCAAGCTTCATTACTTTACTCCATTATCAATGGCTAATTACATTCGTATTAAACGTGAATTTAAGATAGTTCAATCGATTCTTCAAAAATTAAAAAAATATAAATTAATTCTACGTGAAACGGACAAAAGTGGTGTATTTTGTATTCTTCGAGCTATTGATCATGAACAAAAAGCAAAGGAATATCGAGATAAAACAAAAGCTTATAAAGAATTAACTTTCAATCCATTTCAAGCAACATTAGATAAAGTTATTCGATTACTCAATGATCTTCATTTGAAAGAGAAAAAACTTCGAGCTTGGCAATATAATGAAATGCGACCCAATGTAAAGAAATGTAAATTAGCTTACATGTATTTTAATCCCAAAACGCATAAGGTAACCAAATAATTTATTTTCTGTTCAAATTTTAATCAAAATTAAAATATTTCCATTTATTGAATAGGATGGAACACCACTTCGACCAATTATGAATACAATTAATTCTCCAACAACAAATATTTCACGTCTTTTAGATAGATTGATTCGACCAATATTTAATGATAAAGTTAAAACAACGACCATTATCGATGGTGCTCAACTAATAAAACAACTTCAACAGTATGCGAATGATGGTCATTTAAAACCAACTACTTTATTTTGTACTTTTGATATTAATAATTTATATACAATGTTACCACAAAAAGAATCACTCGATATTCTTGTACAATTTCTTCAAACTTATGAAAAATCATATGTAAGAGGAATGGATACGACTACTATTCGTGAATTAGCTCGTATTGTCATCGAAGAAAATGTTTTTGTCTATCGTAACAAATTTTATCAACAAATTATTGGTGGTGCAATGGGATCACCATTTACATTAACTTTAGCAAATATCTTTATGTGGAAATGGGAACAAGAATCAATTTGTAAAGAATTACCTTCGTTTGAAATTTATGGCCGGTATGATATATGTTTAAACATATGTACGATTGACATTTTCTTTTTTATTGATTGCTAGATATATAGATGATGTTTTCTTCACATGGAATGATACCAAAGAGAAACTTGAAATTTTATTGAATAAACTCAATTGCCATCATCCAAATATTAAATTAGAGTATAAAATTGGTCAAAGTCTTCCAATTCTTGATGTGCTTCTAACAAATAATAGTGGTATTCTTTCAACATCTGTCTATCATAAGCCAGCTGCTGAACCTTATGTGGTACCATTTACTTCTGATCATCCTCGACATATATTTCGAAATATTATTCGAGCTGCTCTCATACGTGCTATACGATATTCCTCAACATTCGAAGCATTCAATATTGAACGCCGCAATATACGATTAATGTTACTGTATAATGGGTAAGTTAATTAACTGCGAATAAATAGATGATAAACCGAGAATTTTCTCACATTGAATAATCCATTAGGTATCCAACAACTTATATAAATGAAGAATTTAACAAATTCTTTGATCAATTCAATCTTTACAATGCATATTCAGCAATTCTCCCAATGTTAAAAGATGAAACTCAGTTTATCTCGATACGTAATAAAATCGCTCCAACGCCAACACACAGTCAAACACAAGTGGCTTCCAATATAGCATTATTACAAATAAATGACAAGGATTATGAAAGGTTACAAGAAACAAACCCTGTAAACCCTACCGTTCCCAAAAAAGCCAAAAAGAATAAATTCAAACGATGTCTATTTCTCCATACGATATATGAGAAAAGACTAAGAGTATTAAAACGTAAAATACATGAAATCTACTCTAAAACTTTCACCGACTCGACTGTTAATCATGTCAAAATCATTATTGGCAATTACAATAACACCAAAGCAAAATTAGAATTCATTCGACGAAAACGTCCACATCCAAAATTTCGCCGACATGATTACAAGTGCAGTAAGTACCATTCGCCCATTTCTATCCCCTCTACAAAATCTAATATAAAAAATATAATTCTTTTCCCAAATAGAAAGAGAACGTCTTCTTCAAACCACGGCATTACCATAAAATTCAAACATCAACGGCACCTATTAATTCCTAGATAAACTCTAAAAATCAACTTTGTCATTTTCAATACTGACATTAAAAACCTAATAAAAACTAAAAAAAAATATTCATATTTCCTTTTCAAATTTTCCAATAAATACATATTTCGTACCCGATATTCTAGATAAATAAAAAATAAAAATAAATCACGATTTCTATTACAACAAAATTCAAATCATCAAAATTAAATACAACACCAACTTTAATGAATCAGATATATACTACGATGCAATGCATCCAATGAACAAGAATATAAGTATGTAAAAACTGGTTCGTGGTATGCTCCTCTAAATTATATATCACAGGCTTTTTTCTTTATTCTACACTTTGTCAAAAATTTGCTTTCATACAACAGTGTAGATGATAATTCAGTTTGATTTTTTAACTAAAATTAAATAAAATTGTCCTAAGCCACCTGAGGAGTCCCTTGAGCAAGGACGAAACCGGTCGTGGTATGCTCTTCTAAATTCTATATATGCTGATTATTATACCACCTGAAGATTGATCTCTTAAAAATGAGATTGAATTCCGGAATGTGGTAGTTTATTTAATACATACTCACCCTCACCCTCAAGATTGTTCTTCATAATCAACATATATTTCTTTTCATTATGGAGTTCAATCGTAAAAGCAACGATTTGTCTAATTATTCATGTGATCTCGATATACAAACTCATCAGCAAATGCAGTCAAATGACGCGCAAGTCATACTAAAACCAGAACAACATAAACAGAAAAAAAGTCGTGGAAATCGAAAATTACAACGTTATCGTCGAAAACTTCGAAAACAAGGTATGAATCCAAATACGATTGGTGAAATGATTAGTAGTACATGCGTTCATACTACAGATTCATCAATATCTAATCAAGTAACTCAAAGAGAAGAAGAAACTACAAATCCAACTGTTATTAAAACAAGCTTTCCTTCACCAGAATCAATCATGAAAAAAAAAGACAAGAAGAAGAAGAAGAAAAATAAGATCCACAAAAAACAAACTATTATTAAGGAAAAGAACAATAGCTCAAGTCAATTGGTGTCCGGGAGAAAAGTTAAAGTGCCACCAATGATAAATGATTCAGTTGATTATACTAATGTACCTGATGAAATCTTCTATCAAATGTCATCCACGGTTTTCAATCGATTCGAAAAGCTTAACTACATTTTCACTGAAGATGGCAAAATAAAATTTATTCGTCAGTATACAAGTTTAAACGATCGATTATCTTATGTGAAATTACAACAATTACAATGGAAATATTATCATCATATTGGCATAACACAAAACATTTGGAAAGGTCGTATATCAAAACATTTTGGTCAGAAGTATTCGATCTGTTATACATATGGTAGATCAAAAAATCTCATTGAACAACGTCTGCAGCAGATTGAAAAACATTTACAACATGCACAAAATGCAATTGAACAATTCGAGCAAGAGATACTATCAAAATGTGAACATACTGATGATTGTTGCTCTACAATGAAGGAATTATCTGCAATTATTAATCAATTCGTACAGGAAAAGCAACGACTATTACGACATCAATTCGAATATAAAAGGGAAATATTAATCTTGGATGCAACTGATCACCAATTAGTTCAAAAGTTCGTTAGCCTAGAACCAAACAAATCACAGGTTAAAATAGATTCTTCCATATATTTTACCTATTTTCACGCCTTCTTCGACTTAAATTTATTTTAGATCATCTCAGCAAGACGTATGTGGCAAGCAACAACGCAACTAATGTTGATCGAAGAAGACATTGCACTGTTAGAACATCGTCGTCTTATATCAACACAAGCACCAACTACATCCAATTTAGTTCACCAAATGATAGATGATATCGATACCATTCTTAAAAAATCGAGTGAAATTAACGAGATCTCTTCGGCAATATCCACCTTGTCAGGTGATGCCAAGAGACTAGAATCCTTGAAGCAAGATATTATTCAGCAGGCTATTCTTAGTAGTCGAAAAATGGCTGACAATTTGAAAACAATCATAGAAAACCAGCGAAATAAATTTTCAGTCAGAAACAGATACATGGATTCAACATCGGAATGGCAAAACATGGTGTTAAACGCGATTGAGATTCGTCGATTACAGATAATCGAACGTGCCAATTTTATCATAAAACATAAACTCACAATGTGAACCAACACACTCAATAATCTCTCACAAAAAAACTCTATTACATGAACCGCAATGAAAACCCCACATTTATTTAAAATTAAAAAACTCCTTCAGCGATCTTCCTTCATTTCTCTATTCTATCCGAAACAATTTCTCTATTATTTCATAACACTATTTCAGTCATTTCTTCTGTTTCATTATATAATAAAATACCATCTAAAATAATGTTTTCTTATTCTAGATGTCTCAACAATACTACATATAAAAAGTCTGCACAAATAAAAGCTTACACACTCTAACATCGATCAAAATACACGCTATCAAAAACATTTTAAAAGACCACTGACCTACAACATGCACAATCCATCCATATACGAATTCGCAGCTGGCGCGTCCAAGGTAAAACACATAAATACATAACACAACTCTTCCACTAAGATACGATTTCAATTAAATCCAACAAAATTTCATATCAAAACTCCATCACCGATACACCATGCACGCTACAGGAACGATGGAACAAAGCCTACCTCACAAGCAAATGCTATTTGAGTTTAACTCCGAGCATAAAAAGTTAACACGTCCGACAGTCCTCACTTTAAACAAAGGACCATCTGCTAGCGATCGAGCTAAACTCGACAAAAAATCTAAACAACTCCTCTCAAAATCTTCCTACTTCAATTACCCTCATTTAATTTATGCATATTTCTTTACCACTCGATGGAGATGTTTTCTAACATCGAAACCGGTTGTGGCTATTCTTTGTTTAACTCACCCTCACCCACCCTCAAAAATCATTTAAGGGCGATTTTTGTTACTTTTAGGGCCCGAAATCCATACGAACCCATTTTTTTACCCTCATGACCCTCTATACGAAGCCAAACCAAATCTCCAACCAAGAAGTTATATATACCAGTCGATGCAATTTTTCATGCTCTATCAGAATGTACCCTCAAAAACCCGAAAAAAATGAAGAAAATAGTGAAATCTGAGAAATATTGAGATTTTATTGGAAAAGTCTTTAAACAGGCCAGTATTCATGCATTATTTGCGACAAAACTCAATTAAATAAAAAAATGCGTATCATATTCAGAATCAGCATTAGAAACTGCATCGAATAACATAAATTTTTCCAGGAAAAAAATTTTTCAGGAAAAGTCGACTGTGGGGGACCCAACCATAACATTAGGAAAGACGACCTGAGGGGGAGTACCGGTCAACTTTCTTGAAAAACTTTTTTCTTGGAAAAACTTATGTTATTCGATGCAGTTTTTGATGCTGATTCTGAATATGATAAGCATCTTGTTATTTAGTTGACTTTTGACGCAAATAATGCATGAATACTGACCTATTTATGGACTTTTCCAACAAAATCTTAGATTTCGCCACTTTTCCCATCTTTGTTCGTGTTTTCGAGGTGATATTCTGAAAGAGCATGAAAAACTGCATCGACTGGTATATATAACTTCTTGGTTGGAGATTTGGTTTGGCTTCGTATATAGGGTCATGAGGGTCAAAAAATGGGTTCGTATAGATTTCGGGCCCTAAAAGTAACAAAAATCGCCCTTAAATGATTTTTTAAAGGTTTTTTAAATCAGCGAAGCAGTTTCGCACAATAGTGAATGTTTTTCAGACGTTCGAATGATGTCATGGACTGGCGCCAACCAGCCGACTGCATATAGGGGTCACTCACCCTCTACAAGAAATCAAAGTTTTTTCCAAAAGATCCTTTTTTTTAATAATTTCAATCTCATATTCTGAATCAGCATGAAATTCTGCATCTAGTAAGGGGAAAATTATCACAACCGAAGAAAAAAAAAATTTCGATAAACCTGAGGGGGATCCTAGGTCTTCTATGGACCTCGAAAAATGAAAATCATCTCTGCACAAGAAAACTATGCTAGTCTACTCAGAATTCGATGCTGATTCAGGATATATAGTTCTTTTTGAAAAATATTTTGGGCAAAAAAATGGCCTTATCGGTACTTGTCCTTTAAAACTAAATATTGTTATATGCAAGATGATGATACATGTATTATGCAACCTGGTGTTAAAGGAAATATAGAATATCTCATTAGTTTGTTGAAGAAAAAATGTGTTGGTGATGCAAAATTAGCTAAATCTTCGAAACACAATCAATTATCATCATCGTTAACTATAACTACAGATACACCATCAATAATAAGAAAACCTACGTCATCTGTTGTATCTGATAGCTCACCAGAAATTATGCCATCAAAATCTTCCAATTTATCAGTTGCTGAACATAAATCCTATATAATTGATACAGTAAATAACTGGTGGAAGAACAACAAATCAAAAGAAAATACTGAACGATTTTCTTTAGTTGAAGGCAAGGATTATTTCATTTCATTTCAAAATGATTCAAGTGGTATATTAAAATGTAACATTAAGTGCTGCTGTGAAAAATGGACAACATTAGTATTTCGACGTCGAAAATTTCAACTGTCAAATTTCTACCGTCATTTACAAGGTTTAACTAATGAATGTCCTGCATTGAAAAATAATATTAATGATCCTTCAATATCATCACCATCATCAACAAATAATCAACAACCATTGACCACAATAGATAATGTACTTCAACAAATTGCATCACCAAATTCGATACCTACTATACCATCATCAGATACAATACAATCAAATTCAACTGCAGTCACAGCATCTTCTATCTCGAAATCAACAGCACATGATGAAACGTGTGATGAAAACATTATCGAACTATCATCATCATTGAAAACTAAGAGACAAATAAAAAGAAAAGTTCAAACAATAGAACCTTCTCATAACACAAGAGATTCTGCAAAAAGAACAAGAAGAAGCCAATTTTGATATGCTGAACATTGTCTGGTTTGCACTTCTTCGATTATTTCTTTCGTGTTCTCTTATATAGTAAGGTTTTATATTCAATTGATATTTTTAACTTACCAATTCATTTTTTTCTTTTATAGTTAATTGGTTCTATCAAGTACTGAACTTTTACAGTTTTGTTCGTTTGATTTTTATTTTTTTTAACATTTTATAGTTGGATTTTAAACAAATAAATAATACAATTATTGATAATATAAAAAATTTTTAATATAAATATTTTCTGATTGATTTCTGCAATTTTAGCAAATATTCTTTTGTTAAATTTTTTTCTCTACTCTTAATAGAGAATTGAGAAAATGAAAGCTATCATATTTTTATAATTCTAAGAATTTCATATCAGAGTGGATTCAGGCGGATTCAAGTGGATTCATGGATTCTGCTGTTTCCCCCTTGGATGTGATATAATGAGGGTTGTCCGTGTCAAGATATATGCCTCTCAAAAAACAAAAGTTTTCCAGAAAAAACCTTCAGTACTCATAGAAAATTGTTGCCCTCGAACACGTGTCTGAGCATTTTCGGTGTTCTATTTATGGTAAAAATTTTAGCTGTATCGGTCGCACCATCTCTAAGAACTAAAACTCGAGAAAAAAGAGGAAGATAGCCTCAGAAGTTTCGTGGGTCTAGAATTATCTCTCAAAAATATTCGAAACCCACTAAAACAATGCCAATATCGTTCTTTTTTTCTAACAGAAGCTTACAAATTCAGTGGAACTTTGATTAATTGACTGTGTTATTATAGCTAAAACAGTAATAACCCGATCTGTTATGAATTTCGTTGAAGTTATACTGAATTTTTAAATGTTTTGTGAAAAAAAGGAACGATATTCTTATAGTTTTAGTGCATTTTCTAGTATTTTTGGGAGATATTTAGTCGTCAAATTACAAAGAATGGAGAAATAAATGAAATCTACATCTATCTAACAGTATCGATTAAAAATAACCACTGATCATTCGACTTCAATGGGCGAAAAGTATTTAGCATTTCCGAATTTTTCGTACCATCGTGATTGGATGCTGCCAAACGGCAACATGGTACCATTCGGTATAGTACTAGTTCTTTAAACCTTACCACCAACTTTAGGGATCCTGGCATCTAAACGACAAAGAATATGTCGAAGCAAATTTTTTTCTGATTTTCTTCGAGTAGCCGGCGAGAAGAGGTTAAGACAGTATCAAGACTTATTAACGAATAAAACCACTTCAGTGCAATGATGCACTTATATCTCTGCTGAAATAGGATGGTTTTAATGTACTACAGATTAAAAAGGAGATTGATTCAGTCATGCTGTTTTTTATGAAACCAATCGGATATTAAAAATTGTTTTGGTGAAAATGGATAAGAATTTCTAACATATTCATGTGATAAAATACATGTTTTTCTGAGAATCCAGGAGAATCTATTGAAATCTAAGATTCCAAGATTCCGCTATTTCCCCCTTGATCACGCGTATGAAAGGTTGTACCCGTGCAGTACTCTAGTCTGTACCAGCACTGGCAGCTGTGATTGTCAGTTTATAAGTGAATTCGAGTTCTCCTTTCAGAATTCTGAGATAGCTACTATAACTTCTCGTGTTTATTGTAAAAGAAAGAAGATAAGTTGGCGTAGAAAACGTTGAAACATATCAGATCAACGTTTCTTTTTTCACCAAGAGTGTTGCTAAGGACTTTGTTCGAATGTAGAATCAAGACCATGTTTAACTTTTGAATACTCCTCTTCCGAAACAATCGTGACCATTGCTTTGATTCCCAGTTTTTCCATTCCCTCGGTCAGAATCGTCTCAACTGCTTCGGGAACAGGTACTCGATAGTCATTACGATACCAATTCGAGACGTATCCTAGAGCCAACATACAACGCGTACGATCGCTTGGATTCGGCATGCCAGCGTGCCACAAGCGCAAATCACGCAGAACGACAGAACCCTTCTTCACGGTCGGCTGTAGACATTCCCTTCCTTCCATGAGATATTTCTTGATTTCAAAACCTTCCTCAATTTGATCATTTCTAGTGAATATGTGTGTACCGGGCCAAAACTCTGTCGAACCAGTCGATACGTCCATTTCAATTAACGGGATATTTGCAACGAGGCAAAATGGACATTGTGGATGATGAAAGTTTGCGTCAGAGTGAACGGGTTGTCGTGTTAGTCCATGAGCAAGAGCGGTGTTTCCACTGATGAAGTTGAACTTGGGCTGTGCACCAAGATAAAGCTGCACCGCTTGAAGAAGAAATGGATTCATGTAGATATCTTCGTATAGCAAGCTCAGTGGAAGAAGAGGTGGTGCATGTTGAATATTCTTTGTGTCAAAGTTCAACTGTGCCACTTTTACGAGAGAATCCACTTCGGAAAGCATGAATTCATTCAAAGCATCCAAATGGGTTGGATCAATAATGTCTTTCAGGACGATGATTCCATGTGTATGTAAGGCCTCGAGAATTCGTTGGATGTTGTGGGAAGAGAAGAGTCTTCCGCTTCGTTCTGAGGACGAGAGCACAATTTCTGTGAGCATCTTGTAGTGGAAAAAGAAGTGCAGATGCACCAAAGAAGGAGAGATAGGTAGCGAGTTTGAACGTGTCCTGTCGATGATAAGATCAGAACGTAAAGATAAGGAATTATATGCTAACGTGTGAAACTTAAGACAGTGCAGGATGAAATGTAACAGAAACATTATTCGATTTGAATCGTGTCTGTTCCAACTCTGCAATATCTAGGTGAAAGCCAAAACAAGTAAATAAAGCAAAAATAAATGTTATGGATTTTGGTGTAGACGCTTTTGTGACGATCTCACCAAACCTAACCGATGGAAATTTAGACGTATTCCGAGTTGAGTATCTAGATAAAAACTAAAGCGATAGAGCTGAATCTCATACAATGAGCACTCTTTGCAGAAAATGTAAATTGACGGATGAAGCGTCTACTGATAAGGAAATGTGCGCAATTGTTAGCGGTGGAATCCTCTCTTGTTTATTTAAATATAAACACGCACACACACACACTACATCTGACCAAAGAAAGAGAAGAATCACACTTGCATATATAGAACGCATGACAAAGGAAACGAGGGATAGAAAAGACAAAGGAAAGAGAGAGAGCGAGAGAGAGATGATATCGATGATATCATGGACCTAGGTAGAAAAGAAGAAGAAGCATCGAGGTATCCCCTAACAGCAATGATATACGATGCAGGCACCAAGGTCCTACCGATTGCTGGACTAATTGATAAAATACTTTACACGAAAATGACTGTGAAAACGGATCTAGTTTGGAATCATGGGCAACTTAATGAATGGCAGCACTAAATATCTGTTGCTTATGCAGTAAGTTTCTCTTAGTAAATGATTTATTAGTGAAATCTACACTTGGATTGTAATTTAGATCATGGTGTTCACAAAAGCCTGGGATGATCTTGCTATCCAAAGAAAACTTTTGTCCGAAAGAAGGGATATCATTTTGAAGCTTTGAAGATGCTATGTTCGTTATCTCTGGACCCTTATTCTACTCAAGTCAGGACTCATTTTGATACATACGAGATATGCGAAGTGTTGAATGATATTAAAAAGCTTGTCAGTGCAGCTTCTTTGGGACTAAAATGTGGAATTCACATATCTTCGCAAGAAATCTACTCAGTGATCTTTAGGGGTGGCACTTTACTTTTACTTTACTAGTAAATGGTAAATAAAAAATTTACCATTTACTTAAGTAAAGTAAATAATTTATTTACTATTTACTTTAGTAAAGTAAATAAAGTAGTTACTATTTACTTTTGTAAAGTAAATGTGTATAATATTTGTTCGTTTTAGTTTAAATCACCATACTATATAATTATTCACTCAAAAGAGATGCAATGTGCATCTGTTTTTTTCTCGAAAATATACTGTGAGAGCATTTTATCTCGCGATTACGAACATTTCCCTATCATACGTTCACCTCTAGTTTTGGCTAATTGTTGCACGGTTAATGTCAAGTGCCCAAAGAGAATATATATTAGCTTTAGCATCTATCGAACCTGTCAGATATTAGCATCATCCTTCGTGTGACACAGAACCGAGAGAAGAACACTCTTCGCAATAAAGAACAACTCATTATCGGCTGTTTGTGCGATTATATCTTGCACTAGTTAGGTCGGAAGGAAAACTTAATGTCTGTTTAGTTTTAAAGTTTATTATTATCTCATCACGAATTTTTCGATTAGATAAGATTTGTTTAAAGAAAGCGAGTAGTTTTCATAAGCAAATAACTATGACAGCTATAAATATTAGCTACTAATATAGCTTCTTAGAATTGTTGGGAATAACTCTCATCATGACAGAAAGTCCTTGTCCAATGGGTGAACCATGTTCTATAAAGCATTAGTATTTCATTAGAAAAAGTATTTCTCGTAACCATGACGGAAATCGGACCTGAAAATGTCATCATTCATCTATAAACTCGTATTGATTGATTTTGAAAACTTCGGTCATTTTTTGTGAAATTTAACTATTTTGTCGAACGATTCTCCTATGAGTTACAAATTCATACTCGAGAAATTTCACATATTTCTTGGTTCCTACGATATTCGGACGGCTTTTACAAAGTTGATAGATTCTTTGCGGATTTCCATCGCTAGTGGAAAAATGCCTTAGTGAGGTGGCGACAATTTGTTCCAATCATTTAGTCATTTAATATAGAATAAAACAAGTATAAGCAGAAAAACTAGAACTTGTTAGTGATGTTTCAAAAATAATTAACATTTGGAATAAATGTATAGTCTACGTTCATCTCAAATATACGTATTCGCAACATTCTTATATAATCACATTTAAGAAAATGGAGGATATTGACATTTTATTTGGGACCATATGAATGGACAAAATAGTTAACTTAATTGAAATATGTAGTTATTTTTTTCTATATTTACTTTACTAAAGTAAATAGTAACTACTTTATTTACTTTACTTAAGTAAATGGTAACTTTTTTATTTACTTTACTCCATTTACCTAAATAAAAAGTAAAGTAAATATGCCACCCCTAGTAATCTTTAACGCCTTTCATTTCTCAGAAAAGCTTATCTATTGGCATTCTCCTACAGGCTGCTAACGAAGAATCGTACCCAATGACCTTCGATCAGCAGTTGCCAAGAACTTATAGGGGGAGTCGAAAAACGTCGACTTAAAACTTACACTCACTATTTTCTTCGAAAATATGTGTGAGTTCCACAAAAAAGGCTTGTCAACGCAGCCTGCGGGGCTAAAAATGTGAAACGCACGTGACTCAAAAAAAGTAGGAAATATTTTTCTGTAGGTATTAGATTTACGAAAGTAATTATATTTTAAATAGTGTATATTCCAATAACTCGTACTGAGATAGGTTTAACAAAAAGATATACTTAGTATTCTTATGAAACAAGTATATTTCATTCAGGAAAAACTCTTAATAACGTACCGCTTTGATCACTAAGATTTGTAGTGAACATATTTGGTAAACGACTGATTGTAAGGTGCGACCTCTGTAACGGTAGTCTTTCAATAAGAAGTGTGTCTAAGCGTGGAGCGTATGTAAGGAGAGTGTCTGTAATAGGCATGCAACAAACCCAAACTCAAACTCAAACTGTTTGGGAGTTTCGGTTTGGGTATTGAGTTTGAGTTTGGGTTTGGGTTTGGGTATGAACTTGGGTTTGAGTTTGGGCAACAGTCGTATATCAGAAGCTGCATACATTGAGCTATAACCAAATATAAACCCAAACCCAAACTCAATACCCAAACTCACCAAATTCAAACTGTTTGGGTTTGGTGCATGCCTAGTCTGTAAGGGAGGGAAGAAACCCCAAAAATCTTGATTTTAAATGTACCTGAGTTCCATAATCGAATTAAAACTCATAATCACTATTTTCCTCCTAAATAGTGTCTGTAAAGCGGACGTCTGTAAGGGTGGAAGCGTCTGTAAAGGGAGATGCCTGCAAGGGAGAGAGGAGCTGGAGAATCTCGACTTATAATCCATTATTTTGATATAGAGTTATTAATATAACAAAGGATTGCCCGAAAAGTCCGTGCAACTGATATACAGGATTGTACATAATCTTTTCCTACGAAGTACTGCGTTGATTTCAAATCGAATAAGTAACAAATTTTATACCAAATTGTGAAGAGAGGATTCTTTATTCCACAACCAAACACGGATCGAAACAAAACAGAATGTAAGCACATCACATCAAAAACACGCAAGGACGAAACAATGTATATCTCTCGCTTCTAACGCCTTCTCTCATGCCTACATCACGTTCCAACATCCCCTCTCCTACTCAGAATCAGAACGAACAACGAAAAATGCAAGCGGTCAGAAAAAGCATGTAAAAGGAGAAAAACCTATGTGAATGAAACCAAAAAAACATGAGAGAGAAAAGAATGTATCATGGCTAATGGCCATGATACACATCAAAACGAGTCGAGAGCAGGATTTATTGTTATTAAATAGTAATACTTTTCAAAACTTCGAAATATCGAGCATAAGAAATTTGCAACTTTCTTGATATAGAAAATTAAGGCATCAGTAATTCAGAAATGGAGTAAGACCCTTTTTGCGAATATCTTTACATGATTCGATAGAGCTTGTCAAACTAGAAAAAAAACTGGATATACATATGGGGATGACCAGCTTGGTCGGAAGACCGACTTTACTTTCTGTCTATTATCAGCTAAAACCTGATCATATTCTGGCCAAATTATCACCCTCATTACCAAACTACTAAATTTAAATTATTAGCTGCTGATGACTGTCCTATATGATATTTTTCAGTCCCTGAAATTATGTTTCGCCGAAACTGAATAATATCACATGAGATAGTCATCAGCAGTTAATATTTTAAATTTAGTGGTTTGGCAATGAAGGTGATAATTTGGCCAGAATATGGTTAGGTTTTAACTGACAATAGAAAGAAAGTAAAGTCGGTCTCTCGACCAGACTGATCATCCCCATATGTATTTGAAAATATTTTCGGGAGAAATAATTCAAAAATCTTGAAAAATGCCAAAAAAACATTTTTTGATATGAAGGAAAATCATTTGATCTTTCAATAAAATGATACGTTTTCATTATTGTTCAAATTACAGATACTTCAAAATATACTGATCAGCTCAGCGTGAAAAACTGTGTCCAATAAGTATACCTAGACAAGTGAATAATGAAAAAATGCCCATTAAAACACTTTGTTTCTTATAGCTAGGCCGTTTCGACCATTAAAACGCTTTATTTCAAATAAATAATGGTAAAATGGTCATTAAAATGGATACTGAATCTTGAAGAAATTATTGTAACCATTTCATATCACGATTCTATTTTGTCAAACTATCGAGCTGATTTCAAAAAGATGTTTAATACTTCTAAAACTTACGCAGATCACTGGTAGTTCTTTCTCAAATGTGATTTTTCATGATACAGTCAAAAACATTTTTTCAAATTGATCACTTAGCGATTGAAAGAAGTATCTGAAATATTACTTAATATTAGTAAAAATTAGTTTTTTGTTTGATATTAATAGTCAGTCTACTATTATTGAGTCGAAAGAATCGTTCTCTATATAGTGATCCTGAATTTAAAAGCTTTTCCTCAAAGATTGAATGTCGTTAGTTGACAACGTCATCATCTTTTTTCGAAATAAGATAGATTTCATGGTTTTTTTAAGATAAGTCGTGCATCTTAAGAAATTGACCTACCCTTGTTTTTTCTGACTCAGTAGAAACTATATGATTCAAGATCGTTAAAGTACAAAGAATCAATTGAATCCATAACTCAAGCCATTAAGTAATCAAGTTTCCTAGCATTTTGAGTAATGAATGAAAAATCTAGAAATATAGTTTATCTAGTTCTTTTTTTGGTAAATAAGAAGAAAGATATAGAGTCACTGCTAAACAAACTTTGTTCTAACGTAACTGAAATATTATTTCAAGTAAGTATTTAACAAGTAGCGCGAATCGAGTAGATTCGCTGACCCTTTTCTGAAAGAAGGAGATTCATTCCAAAACCATAGATGTCTTTTCCCAGGGACGGGCAACTTCGATCTCGACTCTGAACTAACGCATAGCGATTTCGATACAGTTGTAATTAAAAAACGTCAATTTTATCCGTGTTTACTTTTTCCATCAGCAGTATACCAGTTACTCATCGCATACTCGTATTATCGTAATTATTGCTTTGTTATATAAACATAACATTTATCCTGCTCTATGTGTGATATTTTTGAGAAAAAAAGTACGGCAACTAATTCACTGTCAAAAGTTATTTACTGTCGACTAGTTTTTTTTCTCATATTTCATAAATTGCTTATTGAAATTTAAACCAAGATCTATCCATAACTCTATTACAGCAATACTGACCAAGTATTATTGTAAGAATGACTTTGTGTGGATGAAAGAAAAAGTTTCTTCTGTTTCTCACAGAAATATCATACATTCAGTAGAGTTTAAACAACATTTGATAGTGGAGATTAAGAGCTTCACATTAGAATGCATATACTTACGATGAAAATTAACACTGGAATATAATGAAGTTGTTTTTATGCATCTTGAAAACAAGCTGTCTTACGCATTTATATTCGATGAAGTTACTTGGTTTTTTCCAAGTTATGTTTATCTACGTGAAGTAATCAATCGTATTATTTCATACACATCATGATGAGATACATCCCAATGAATTTTGTTCGCACATGGCTGTAAGAATAAAACAAACACGTATATTAATACGACATAGTCTTTTTATCATTTTTTTTTGTTTTATTTTGTGTTTTTTCCAAGCATAAGTCGATATTTTTGTTTTAATGATAGAATTCAAATACATCATGTATTTCCCTTACTAGTTTATATTATCTGTAACGTAAAAATTTGTTATGGATTTATCAGTTTGAGTTAA
>JAJEKB010017003.1:0-62872 GCA_022393335.1 Macrotrachela quadricornifera | reverse complement strand
CATCTTCACCAATACTTTGTTGTTCATCATCATCTTGTTCATTATTTTTTTTTTTTTTTAAATTTTTCGATTTATTTGATGAATTATCACTAGATGAACAACATAAACAATAACATATTAGTGATATAACAGATGCTGGTATACCAATAATAAGTAATGATATAAATGGTGCTTCAATAAACATTGATATTATTGTTCGATATAATTCCCAAAATGGACGAAATAAACGTTTAGACCATGTATCACCTGAATATTGAATAATTTCTGTAGAATTTTTTATAATATAATCAAGAATTGGTTCTAATTGAATATTACTATCAATCATTGATGATAATGGATAAATACCATATTTATGTAAAATACTATCATAAAGAAAAATTAATGGTTCATCAAGTGTCCATACAGCTAGAAAATAAAATAAAATTTTTAAAAGCATAGATTTTGTTTTTTGTCTTTACCTATATTACTAAGTAAATCAAGATCATTTGACCATGAAAATTGGAATGTATCACGAAGTGTTGATAAATGTTGCATTACATAACTACGCATTTGAGTTTTAAGTTCATTTCTAAATTAAAACCAAAACAAAGAAATTTATTATTTATAAATAAAGTTATTCGAATTATTTTATAGGAGAATTATATTAATTGAATATGATTCCACATCTAGTGATCAAACAATCTTCAGTATCGAAAATAGAGACAAACGAACAAAAATGAAAAGAAATTCCGAAAAAATTATTATATATATGAGATATTTCTTTGGATCTGGATCTGATTAGTAAAGTTTTCCAGGCCCGGACTCAATGATTACAAGGTTTCAGACCTGTATTCGGCCACTTTTGAGTTTCAGTAGAACCCGATCGGCTTTAGCTTAAGCTATTATTGCTTGAATATACATTATACCATAGACTCATCAAAATAGTCGATAGGACTTTTTGAATTCACATCTAGTTCACAGTCAAATTGGCGAACGACCTCTGTACTTTCACTAATTAACGAAATTCGAAAATCCCCATATTTCATTAAACCATGTCATTATGGATATTTAATATTTTTTTTATTTAGAAGCACTTATCTTTCATTTCCTGTAAAATATTTACGAATAAATCTAATATTATGTTTCTAAATAATAAAAAATAAATGATATAATCAAACCTTTTTTGTTTTTGAATAATTATTTCTTGTTGATCTTTAAATGCATAAATAATAATAATTCTTTTTGTTATAATTAAATCATGTATATTTCCTGATGATACTTGTGGAAAAGTTGCAATTTTTTCTTTAATTATAAATTCTTCTAAATTATTATTATAATTTTCTGGTTTATATAAATAAAATCCTTCAGATTTTATAGCAAATATTTGTGATTTAGCATCTGTTTTATATTTTGAAAAATATGTTTGTTGTATAATTGAAACATTTGTTGCATAAAAATAAGTTTGACTTAAAAATCTATTAACAATATCTTTATATTGTTTAAATAATTGATCATTTTCATCATAATTTATTGTAACAAATAAAAAGAAAACATCATGTTCACGACGTATTTCATTAAATTTTCCTATTGATGGAATCCAACGTAATGCTGGACCATTAACACGTCGTAAAAATTCTAAAACAGCTGATTTTGATCGTTCATTTTCATAAGAAAATATTTGTAAACCACGAATAAATTTTATTGTTGGATAACCACGTACATCATAACGATTAGCAACATCTGTATAAACAGTTGCATCAATACGTACAATACGAATATTTTTAAATTCATCAATTGTTGATGATAAATCATAAATTTCTTTTGCTATTTCTTCATAAACAGGTTCAAATTTTCTACAATGTCCACACCTAAAAATTTGATTATTTCTCTTATTAAATATAAATTAAAATAAAAATAAAAATACAAACCATGGTGCATGAAATTGAATTAAATAAGCAATGGACGGATTTTGTTTAATTTCATCAACTATTTTTGAATCAACATCACGTACCCATTTCGCATTAATATTATTAAAAAATTCTACTAAAAATATCACAAACCAATATAATTTCATGATATATTTTTAACTTGAATAAAATCTACAAGAAAAAATAAACAATCAAAGAAAACTTTTATTATATGCATATATATATATATATATTTTTTTTTATTGAACATCAAGAAAGATTTTATTTTTCAAATAAACAATAAAAATGAATAATCTATCATTTTTTAAGTTTTGAATCAACAATACTTTTAAATTGTGTCATTAATGCTTTTTCTTTATTTGAACGTGCTTCATAATTAAATGTTGCTAATGCACGTTTTTCATCAGCACTATAGATTTGATTTTCTTTTCTTAAACGTACAGCTTCCATACGTCTATGTCGACTACCAGACATAACATAACCAAGTTCTTCAAATTGTTGAATTTCTTCAGATTGTAAACCAATTTCACCACGACGTGGAATACGTTTACCTTCAGCAACAAATCTTGCCATAGCTTCACCTTCACCAGGTAAAAGTGCTTTACCAAAATCTAATGGTTTATCCGTTTCTAATGGATTTGTTGAAGAATTTGATTGTTGTTGAGATAAATATTCAGGCAATTTTGGACCAATAAAATCTTCTTCATCATTTTGTTGTTTTTGAATAAGATTAGAATTTGTTGATGATGTTGATTTTTTTTTAGTTTTTGTTTCAATCCATTTTGGTTCAGAATCACTTTGATTTGATACTGATGATGATGAATGTCGTCTTCGTTTCTTTTTAGATTTTTTCTTTTTATCTTTCTTTTTATGGGATTTCTTCTTTTGTTCAATTTTATCATCAGTTTCTTCATCATGTCGAATTGGTGAACTTGACCATACACCATGTGTACCAAATTCAGCTATACGTATACGTTCTTCACGACGTGCTTCAAATTGACGTCGATCAACATTGGTTGTTGTATATGATTTTGATGATGAAGGAAAAGGAACAGTATTAATATCAAATTTTTCACGTTTTGCTTCATTTGATGGTCCTTCTGGTAGACGAGCAAAAAATCGACTATGTTTTTGTACTATTCCATCTGTATCATCATTTGAATAACGACGTTTAGGTGATGGTGTTGATGAACGAGAACGAGAACCAGAAGATAATGATGATGAATGAGAATGTTTACGTTTATGTCGATCACGACCCATCTAAAATAAATTAACTATACTTATAAAATATGATATTCAAAATTGTATAAATCAAAGTTGGATATGACAAATAAGATACGTCGGTACGAATAATTCTGTCTAAACTTCGCTTATTATAGATCGCATAATCAGATTACATAAAGATATTACTAGATCAATAAGCTACCGAAAGTTATCTTTTCAGAATATATCGATATTATTGAAATAAAACACTAGAACTATTTATAACAAAAAAAATATGACTAAAAAAGATCGAGTAAAATATATGTTTTGAATAAACTGAAAGAAAATTATTCGATGTAAAAAAAAACATATTTTACAATATACTTCTCAATAAGTTCGTAGATTATTCGACAATAATTTAAAGTTCAAATGAGTTTCTAAAATAAAACTTACTCTCAGAATAGACAAGATAACTCTGAAAATGATTGATGTAAGAAAATGTAACAAGAAAAAAAATAATAATAAATGAAAATTTCATCATTTTTTTCTTATTGGTTAACAAATCAGAACGAAGGTTGAACAGTTGTCGCTAATTTACATAAATCATAAAATAATTTTTTTTCCTTTAAAAAATTATCTATTAGCATTTCCACAAAAGCTACGGATAAAATAATTTTATAAATGGAATATTAGCCCTCCTAGCATGCTAATACTGTGGTTTCATCCATCGAATGTTCTACTTCTAGGATAGGATGATTTCATTGATTCAATGATCACGTGATGAAGAAAAAGAATTGAATTGCAGCATAAGACTTGAGGTTTTTTTTCTTTAACTACAATATTCGGTGGACAGATGTATTATCTATCTCACGCTATTAGAATCATGGGATAAAAGGCAACAAGTAAATTGATGAAAATTAATAACAAAGGATAATGCGTTTTTAACGCATGCTGTCAAAGTATAACTTATTTTGCTCTACCCTATCTTATAACGGTTTAAGAAATTTAAATCAACATAAATAAGGAATGTCTCAGAAGTTCTGAAACAATTCTAAGAATTCACCGTTCTCGCATTCTACAAAAGCAAATTCGCTGAAACTTTGATAGACTGCTGTACATATGTGGCACTACATAACTGCAAAGCTTAAGATCTAGACGTTGTACCATGGATGAAAAAATATAACAACACTGACATGCACTATTTTTAAAATTTTTCTGATCGTCTTCGGGATGTGCAACATTTTTTTCTATTTCATCTATATCTCAGGCTAGATAGATGATAAAACCTTGATTTTTTTAAAGATGTGCCATGAAAAGCTGTACAAAAATTCTAATCACAAATCCCTATTAACTTGTGTTCATACTTAAAATGAAAAAGCTACATAATAGTACGACTCCTCACCATAATAAAAAGAAAGTTTGGAAGACTTTGTTTTCCAATAGGGATTTGTTTATACAGCTTTTTTAGAGCTTTCGACGGTGCATATATATAGACGTTTTGACAGATCCAAAATGCAGAAAAATTTTGAGGATAGTACATGACAGTGTTGTTCTGGGGTCTCATCCATAATACAAGCTATAGACCTGAAACTTTGCAGTTATGTAGTATCACATATGTACAACAATTTACCAAAGTTTCAGCGAGTTTGCTTTTTTAGAATGCGAGAACGATGAATTCTTAAAATCGTTCCAGAACTTTTGGAATATTCCTTAGTGTTTCAAAAATTTCGATTTTGTAAAATTGATATTTTAATGACGTAGCCTTGAAAAGAAATATTATTTTATCCGATTAAAAGCTCATAAAGTTTACTATCAAAAAAAAAGATTCTTAACTATTTTGAATTCAATGATTTGGTTTCGACAATTGTCATTACAATGACCAAAGAAGAAAAGGTTAATCAATCTGATTTTCACCATAAAAGTCATTACTTTATCATAAATTCTATGAATTAATTTTAACTGTAAAAGTAGTTTATTGCAATAGATACGAACGAAACAACAGCAATCATGAATAAAGAAAGACATAAATACGGAGAAGGAGATAATGACAAAATATATTAATCAAAAAAGACAAGAAAAAGGTACACATGGCACTTAGAAGAAAAAAAATAAAAAGAAAAAAAAATCCCGTCACCATATTTTTATATATGTTGTATGAGTATTTATTTCAAAAGTGCTTCAGTAACAACATCAGCATTAATCGTTTTAAGATCTTGATATTTTTGTCCAGTACCAACAAAAACAATTGGTTTGTCCGTTGTATATGTCATTGAAATAGCTGCACCAACTTTATCATCAATTGTATCAAATTTAGTTAAAACAATTCCATCAATAACACGTGGATTACTTTGTAAACGAGCATGATCAATAAGTGCTTGATTAAATTTTGTTATTTGATCAACAGCTTCATTCCCAACTAATGCTTCACCAACAAACAAAACTAAATCTGGATTATTAACATGAATTAACTGAAAAATAAAATAAAATTTTAAAAATAAATAAATTAACAATTTATATAATTACTTTAGCTAATGCAATCATTAATGGTTCATCATTTTGCATTCGACCAGCTGTATCAATTAAAACAACATCAAATTTTTTATCTTTAGCTAAAATAGAACAAAAAAAAAGCATTAAAATTTTTCTATAAAACTATGCTTTTCTTCTTGTTTACCATAATTAATTGCCTCTGCAGCAATACCAGCTGCATCTTTACCATATCCACGTTGATACAATTCAATCATTGGCATATTTTTTTCACTAAAAATATTATTTAAATGACGTACATGTGTTAACAACTGTTCAATAGCTCCAGCACGAAATGTATCGCAACCAGCAATTAAAACTCTTAAATCATTTCCACTAAGCCAATAAGCAACCTAATATAATTAAAATTTGAAAAAAAAAGAAAACTAACAACAATATCAATATAGAAATTACTTTAGCTAAATTTGTTGATTTTCCAACACCATTTACTCCACAAAATGTAATAGTATAAGGACGACGTGCTTTTTGTGCATCAACAACATCACGAAGAATATCAATACGTCGTTTAGGTGTTAAAATCATTACCAATGTATCTCGCATTGCTTGACGAATATTTGATGTTAGACTTTCAAATGAGCCTAAAGTTTTTCCAGCTAATTTTGTTGAAACAGATTCACAAATTTTTTCTGCAACATCAGATGCAACATTTTTTGCAATAAGATGTTCACGCATTGTTTCAACTCCTGTACGTAAATCATCAGCTGTTAATGTTTTTGATGCAAAAACATTGACTTTTTTTAATTTTGACCAAAAACCATCGACTAAACCGGATGTCATACTTGGTGATCTTTAATAATAAAATTAAAAAAAAGAATATGCAAAATATTCGAATTTATTTTAATGTAAATAGTAAAAATAACATACTCAACAGCCATAGTTTTCAAATCTCCTTGTTCTGGTCGAGCTGCAATCGGAGCAGTAATATTTGGTCGACCATTTTCCTGTACAAAAAAGATAAATTAATATATTAATATTTATAGTAAAGAACGGATAGGAATGTATATATTTGAGAATAAATTATCGTGTTCTATTTTTTTTATCAATAAATAACCTGATTATACTTTATTAATTCTACACTGAAATTGTTAATGTTTTACAAAAATAATCATACATATTATTTTATAATGGATAATATTGTCTACTAATACTACTAACCACTTTTCCTGCATCAGTTTTTTTTGTATAATCAAGACCATTTGTATCCATTTTACTTGTATTTGATGGAGCTTGCATTTTTTTGGGTTTACCTTTTTCTGGTTTAGGTGAAATTTTTCTAAAAAAAAGACTTCTAAATGAAAAACAAAAAGGTTTAAATTTTTTTTCTTCATACGTTGTTGCAGCTTTTGAAAATGGTGCTGGTTTTTTACCAATTGCTTGTAATCTTTCCGAAACTGATAATGTTGGTTGTTGCACTTCTTCTAATGGAGCACGTTCTTGTTCTTCTTGATCAATTGATAAATTTTCTTTTGTTTCTTCAATCTCCTTCTGTTCATTAATATTTTCTTCTTGTTCTTGTTCTTGTTCTTCTTCTGGTTCTTCTTCTTTTTCAATAACAATAGTTGGTTGTTTATTAGATGTTGCCATTTTTTTCGGTTTTTTCTTTTTATTTTCATCTGTAGCTACATCACCTTTTTTAGTTACTATCTTAACTGTTTTGAGCTTTTTATCAGACTCTTCATATGAACGAGGTAAGCGTTTGGCTTTTTTAGCCTCTTCATCTTCGTGTTCAACTTCAAAAAGAACCTTTTCATATGTAACACGAAATGGAAATGATTGATTGAAACGTCCTATTCAAAAGAATAAAATAAAAACAAAACAAAATAATAATAAATTTTACCATTTGCTAAATTATCCTTATATTGATCACGAAAACGTTTTTGTATTTCATCCAAAAATTTATCGGCATATGATATATTTAATGTTTTTTGATAACCAACCTAAAAATATAATAAAATTATATATATATATATATATACATATATGTATATACATACAATAAAGACAAGTTCGAATTCATTGTCTAATTTATAATGTATATGATGAGGACTTAATGGTGTAACCCATTTTTGTGTACCACCTTGACCCTAATAAATACGAGAGAAAAAAATATATATTTTTTATTCTTTTTAATGAAAAAATAAAAAGAATATTTTAACTTACTTGTAAAACAGCTTTATCAATAGCATTGTTAACAATTTTAATAAATTCAGTAGCTGATGATGGTACACACCAAAGTACAAGTCCACCTTTGGTAAGAATGTAAAAGAAATCCAACATTTTAAAAATAGATATGTAGCTGAAAAACGAAAATATAAAATCTAAAAAGAGAAACATAATAAATACATTTATCAAGTTTTATGAAAGTTTATCCTAAAGTCAAATTAGACTTAGTATCAAAGAAAAACAAAAAATACAATAAGATCAAAGTTTGAGAAAAACCATATTTGGTTCTTTCTGAAAATTTATTATTTGTTGTTCATTGACTGACACAATGGTAGCACTAACAACATCTGTTGAATCATTTCATTCAAACCCAATAAAGGATCTGCAGATACAGGAATATGTGTATAATTAAAAAAATCTACAAAATCTTGTTCTATTGATAAACCATCAAATAAAACTGTTGATAAGGCATAATCATATTTAAAAAAATAAAATTGCGAATAGATATCACGTAACCAACCAGTATGAATAGAAACACGTTCAAGATGTGTTGAATCACCATTTAATTCATAAAGTGTAATACTAACTTGTGTAAAATTAAAATCAAAAACAAATAAATTAACCGATGAATAATAATAAGATGATAATGGAAGAAGTTGAGATTTAATTTTTTCTAAATGAGAATTATTGAAAGTATGAACACACAGATCTAGAAATGGTGGTTGATCAATTGAAAATGATGAAGGATATTTTGACATGGAAAATCGAAATTGAGAATAATTACTATGTAGTAATGGAGAATACGCTTGAAAACGTGCATATAAATAGAGTGAACGCTGACAGATCATATAATAATTATTTTCTAAAATATTTAATAATCTATATAATTCACTATAATCATGTAATTCTTTTCGATATGATTCATTTCTAATAATAAAATTTTCTTTTAAAAAATTATTTTTTAATCGATTATTATTATGAATATAATCACTATTATTAATATAAACAAATTTTATATTAACACATTGTCGATTATTTGAAAGAAGTGGATCGATAAAATAATATTTTTGTATTGCAATAGAAAATAATTGAGCAAATAATAATAAAATAAAATATAGAAAAAATGCTATGAAATAACTTTGAACAAGTATCTGAGTGAAATTTTTTATAATATCAATTAAAGTACGTCGACGATAATAACATAATATTCTATTACCAAAATAACAAAATGTTTTTTGTAATGGTAAATCAATATATTTATATATACATTCTAATATTAAATCAATGCCAACAATGAAATTATCTAGGATTATTGGTAAAAGTTTTATAGACATTTGTACATATTGTTTAATCATAATAGAACATAATCTAAAAAAAAAAAAGAATTAAATAAAAAGAAAATTGACAGAAAAGAAGAAATAAAATAAAATTGTTTATTTAATTCCATTGTGGATGTAAATCAGATTGAAGTCTTTCAATAATATCACATGAAATAATTAAAGCTGGATGAATTGATTTTAAATTTTCATGTTTCATTAATGATAAACTAGCTAAACTTAAATATGAATGTAATGGATCTGCTGATGAATCTGGTAATTTACTAAATCCTCCAGTTAATTTTGATTCAGTTGCATGTAAAAAATTTTCATTCTCTTCACTATTTATTAAATAATCTTTATTTAATAATTTTAATGTTGCTATAATCCACCATGAATAACAAGAATCATCAGGTTTATGTGGTCGACCATTAAAACCTTCATTTTGTCTTTGTAAACACCATCGAATAAGATCATCTTGATGATCTAAATCATTTAAACGATTCATTAATGATAATGCAGCTATAGCACAAAATGTTGAACCACCATGTGCTTCAGCACCAGGTACTTGTCCAAATGCATATTCATATGTTCGACATTGAAGAATAAAATTTACAGTTAAATCTTTATTTATACCAGACCAATCATTTAAAATAAATGCAACAACACATGCACAATAAACAAAACGTAAATCATTTTCTGTTGATAAACGTGTTGCTAAAAATGAACCATTTGGTAATTGAAGATGAATAAGTGATGCAGCTATTTGATTACGTTGAACATTTTCTAAATTATCACCTAATGCTAATAATGATAAAAGTGCTGACATTGTCATTGTTATATGTACATGATCATATGAATTTCGTTTTGTTTGTGATGTAATTGCACATGTTGAACCACGGAAACCACATACATCAGAATCAGCTATTAATTGTAATTGATATATCCATGAAATTAATTCTGATGAATTATATGGTAATGATAATGGTAATGTTTTAAGTAAATCAAGTGCAGCTATACTATAGAATACAATCGTTACACGACTATTGTCTAATGAGCTTGTATGTGAAGGTAATACAGTTAAACAGCGTGAAAAATATTTACTATGCAAAGAAAATTTAAAATCATCATGATGTTTTTGTTGTCTAGTTGCATTATTTGTTGTTGACATTAATTTTTGAAATAAATACATATCTGTTAGTAAATATATAGAAAAAACAAAAATAGATAGAATAGAAAATAATAAAATGAAATGAATGAAAGAAAGGATGAATAAATATTGTATTGGTTCTCAAACGATGATGAAGACAGACACGTCGATTGATTCGTTATTACGTCGTCAGTTTAGTTTTTCAATAGATGACGCTAACTTCATATAGCTATTTTTTTTTCTTACATATTTCAATGAAACTAATCCCTAGTACTCCCAAGCTGGGTCAGTTTTGACCCACTTTTTTGGCTTCCTTTTCGAAAAACGAATTTCGTACCAAGTCGAGTAAAACAAGCTGATATTTTCAGAGTATGTTAGAGCTGTGATGGGGAGTCTATGGTAAAATTTTCATTTTCAGCTCTATATTATGACTAATACCCACTACGCGAACAACTGTTGCTGGAACAAAACAATTTTTATTTGTTTCAATTGGAATTTGTTGTGCACATTTTCTCAATGAATATGATAAAAATTGATCACGTTCAGTCACAATTACACGTAATAATTCAGGATATTCATCACTCATTTCTAATAACAATTTTTCAAGCATATCTTGTTCTAAACACTTTTCAACATCTTCATTTCTAAACGAAAATAAAACAAATTATTCAGTTGAATTAAGAAAAAGAGAACGAACGTTATTTTATCTTTTGAGGTTACAAGAGATCAAGCTAAACGAATTCTTTCCCATGTTGATAAAGAATTAATTGCTCGTTCTAACGTGATTCCAACAGGACGATAACTAAGTACAACATTACAACCAGGCACTTACTTAGCCTGAACAAAAATTCTTATTAACGGTGAAAATTTCAAATAACATTACTTCCCGAAAAGCAGTTCAAAACTCTCCACCAGGTGCCATTCCTAATTGTTTAGTTAAATGAGCTGTCATACTCAACAGAAGAATATGAATTATTCCATGAATAACTCCATTCTAAAATCGATAGAAAAAGTTTGTCTTAAAGAGAAATTCGAATGAATTTTACAGCTTTAATAATCGTTCGAAGTTTTTGTAGATTCATTTCCGATGCTTCTTTCATTAATGTTCGTTCATCGAATGAAAGTATATTTACCTAAAGCAAGAATTCATTTGAATAAAAACAGAAACTCTTTCTTCAAACATACTCAGCTCTGACATAATTCAACCATAACTATATCTGGTTGAGTTAACTGAATAATCTTTTAACAATAAAAATTCAGATAATTGTTTTCCAAGAGAAAACCTACTTCTGTGACTTCACGTTGACTTTTCTCACTAAACAAGCAAAATATAAATCGAAATATTCAAATGAAAAAAGAACAAACCTAAAATGTGCTGTTCCAACAAGATAAACAGCTCCATTAGTTGTTTGATCTTTTAGAACAGTTATTGTTTCAGGTAATTGCGATGGTGGCGGATATTTTTCGTTTTAATGACAACTAAGACTTGATTTCTCATAAAATATTCTGTTATTTCTATTGATCTTTATCGCAAATGTATTGATGCAATTTTTCGAGACTTTTTTAATGATCAATTCTTCGAATATTTTAAAAATAATAATTACTCTAATCTATTCTGCAATTTGAATAGATGATTGATTTATTGTTGAATTGAAGATACACGAAAAAATTTATATTACAAAAAAAAAAGAATCATCTGATAGAGCAAAATCATTTACCGCCGAGAATGAAACAACATAAACACAGAAATCCATGAACGAAAAAATTATTTCCCACAAAATGAACCATTAGACACACAGAAATTCAATCACAAACAAATAATTTTGTATCAAAATTTAGCAGTTTTCCCAATACACAATTTCATTTGAAAAGTCAAAATGAAACTGACTGATTTTTTATGATTGTATTTTTCAATTTCCACTTGTACTTTTTTTTCTTCTGTAAGATTCCGAATTTTCTCTTTGAGTTGACTGTTTTCTTGTTTAATTGTATTGTTTTCTTTCTGTAGGTTATTAACAGATTCTTGTAATTCTTTTAAAGATTGTTGTAGGAGTTTAACATCTTCCTTCAATTTAACATTATCCCGACTAGCTTCTTTTAAATCACATCTGAGTCCGACATAACTTGGATTTGGACGTGGATCGACGTTCTTTACAAAAAAAGACAATGTTTTCAATTAATAAAACGAAAAAATTTGGATAGGTCTCACTTCATCGTCTATTCGTTCAAGAATTCAAGACATTTTTTTTTATCTTACTTTCTTATAACACATTTGATTTTGTTTTTGCCGATCCACATGAACAGGCTCGTCACTTATATAGTTGAGTCAAACAAAGATCGAATTAGTTCATCAGAAAAATGGACGGATTATTGTATTGTGAAAAACAATGGAAAATAAATGGACCAACTAAACATTTTATGGCAAGTCTTAGAGGTCACTGGTATTTTTGTTAAGATTTATTTTGAAAATTTGATCGTCCATTAACTGTTTTGATCAAATATGAATGTTTAAAACGAGTTACATACAATTTTACCAGAAATCAAATGCGAACGAATGCAAACAAGATTAACAAATTAGTTGTTTATACTTCGGTTAAACTTTGTAATTGTTTAAAAGAATATTTTCCTAATGGGAAAATATCTCCTGCAATTTGCATATGAATATTCAAATGACAGCATATCACTTCTATTCTTATCACTTGATCAAATTATCAACACTCTTTTATAACATTTCTGTTTTCTGTTCATTTTCTTCTAAACAGTTCATTGAAAATCATCTCAAATAAAGCGATGAAAAGTACAGGAAAATGTTGATTTTATTCATCGTTCTCATTTCGATGATTGTGAAAAATAATTGCAGGAATTTCAGTTTCAAATTGAAACAGTTATTGAAATATTTCCAGGAAATTTCTCTCGTTTTTCATATCATTATTTCTCAATGAATTTTGTTCAATAAAGGTTAACTAAACGAAAGCATGAACAGACTCTTTCATCGAATTGATATCAAACGAGATGATCGAAAAGGATTTGAGAAAAATCGATATCGTCACTATAATCAAAATTATATTTCGACTCACCCGTTGACAAACGTTAGCGCATATTACTAATCTCGAGTGCGGATTCACATCTCTTCATTCTATCTTTCCATCGAACTTACAACAAGAAGAAATTTCCTTCGATTTTCCACTTTTTGTGCTCAATTACGTTCAACAAATCTTTACAAGATAATATCATTCAGTCCTTTCTCACGCATCAATAACGAACAATTTAGAAAAAGCAATTACTCCATCTCGACAAATTTAGAAGAAGTTTCATTTGTGTAGTTAACGGCGACGTCTACCATCAATGAATATGTTCATTATTTTAGAAGAACATTTCTTAATTAATCAAATAAAATCTTCGAAAATTATGAAAAACAAACAATCATTTTAGAAAAACTGAAAAGAACTGATTGAATGAAAAGGTAGAAAAGAATATCTAAATAAAATAAGAGATAGAGATGAATATGCCTCTAAATGTGAATGTGAATTACCACGAAGCTCTATTATGTCTACAACAATGTTTGAAAGATCTTATCTTTATCTTTTTCTATCAAACTAAAAAAAACCGTAGAAATGACAAATCAGTTTTCACTAGAGTAACGAGTCATGTTACAGCAGTGTTATTAAATACTATTAAAATCTGAACGAAGATTTCATTGAAAATGTTCACCATCAAATAATATTCAATTAAGTTTAAATTGAAAAATAATCGATAAATGCTTCTCAAACAAATCGAAATGAAGGTAAAAATATTGATTAGACAGACAAAAGATACACACTTTTATCTCTCTTTCACCACTGTGATCACTCATCCATAAGGCATCTTGTTTTTATCAAGCAAACTGATGAACAAGCAACAAGAGAGGAAAGAATATAACCAACGCTTTTTTTTCTTCTTCTATATTTTACATAACATTACCTGTAAACAATCTATCAAAACAAACGAAAAAATATTAACCAGTTCACTTACATTAACAAAACACGTGTAGGTAATCGTTCGATCGAATATGACACTTTATTTAACGATTATGCAATGCATTTATCAGCAACTGAACAAATTATCATTTAAGTAATAGTTTGTATTTTCCATCTAAATAGGAGACATCTCATTTAATACGTCATCGTAGACAAACATCTACCGGGTAGAGCGACACAGACCGTTATTGTTCGACCTGGACAAATTTCAAGTGTAGAAATGGAGGTTTTAAATAGAAAGAGAAACAAATGCAGATGAACATGACACTTTCGTTTGTTTATTAATATATAAGAGAAACAAAGTTTATTTCATTGACGAATTTGAACTTTTTAATCCATGTAAAACTTTTCCTGAAATTTTTCAAGGCTCAAAACGAGGATTTTAATGTAACACATAGATGAAGTTGCTTCCATTGGAATTAACAATATTGACAAACACAATCGTCTAGAAAGCGAACAAGATAAATCTTAATTCCTACATTTGAACAGTTCCTCCAGCAAACAATCATTGAAAGTGATTGAACGACTTCGATTGAATATTTTTCTATAATTAAATTACTCGTAGACTAGAAAATGTCTTAGAAGATATGGATGATGATGCGATTTACCTGACAAATATTTTCAAATGACAAATGAATTGTTATTTAACCTTAGTACAGTACTAAGGTTAAAGAAAATTATTATACTTGATATAATGTATGCTTAGTCAAGTGTATTAAATATTCTTTTAATTAGATTTCAAATGGAATAGAAACAAAAAATTTCTCATCACAAGTTTACCATAGGCTTTGAAAAAATGTATCCTTAAATATTTTTAATTATTAAATCAATCGATACGATTTTCCCATGTCGCACATTTATTTTGAGTACCGCCAGTAGCTCTTAAATTCTCTGATTCCCACTATAAACGCTCACAGAAGTCCTTTTCTATCAAAATTCTAATATTTTATAAAAAAAAAAAGAATTATTCACTAAGAAAGAAATCATTTTTTAATATATTTTACTTATTTAATCTTTTACAGCGTCCTCTTTAATAAAAAATTTTATCTCGGAATTGAGACCAATTTGAGCTCTGTGGCTACTACCAGCTGTTCAAGTGCATCGACAATATTCAGTGCTATCGAAGTTAGCGATTTTGACAATTTTAACAGACTTTAAAAATGTTCAGCCATTTTCACATAAAGGCATTACGGTGTTCCACTTTCAAAAAAAAACCGGCAGTTATCCTCTCCGATTCGAATCACATGGGTTAACATTTCAATAACGAATGATTCATCAATTGATAAAATAAAAAGTTGTGCAATTGCAATGTATGATCTGACATTACACAGGAGTATCCAAAAGTAGTGGCAACAACATTTTAGTACCACACATTAATCTTGATAAAAGTTCATTTTTACATAGGATGATAGAAAAAAAATGTTCTATATTTCTATGCTATTTGATCTCTACTGAGCTAATATCATAATGATAAAATTTCCATAAGAACTGATTTTTATTGAATGCTAGCTCGTTACAGTAGATCACAACGGGTGCAGTATAAAAAGTGGGGTACTTTCGCATTTTATTTAATAAAAAAAGTAATGTACCACATGATGAAGCGTGAAAAGTTCTACAATTTTCACTGAATCGTTTATTCTCTAAGTGCACGTTTTGCTTTCAAAAAAGAACAAAATTCTGAGAGACTAATTTTCGATATTACAGAAACGAGATTCACGCTGCATCTTGTGATATATTTCTTTTTTTCTCGATGTAACACATCACATAATAAGAAAGCGAAATACAAAAGTGGCATATTCATTATGATGTACTGTAACAAGCTAGTATTCAACAAAAACCAGTTCTTATGGAAATTTTATCATTATGATATTAGTTCAATAGGGATCAAATAGCATAGAAATATAGAGCAATTTTTTCTCTATCATCCTATGTAAAAAGGAACTTTTATCAAGATTAATATGTGGTACTACAATGCCGTTGCCACTACTTTTGAATACCCCTATGTAGATAATAATTATTAGTATTGTTACAGAGATAATTATATTATAATATAATCAGTTTTTTCTTTGATTTACTCTTTTTATTTTTTCCTATGCACAAGAAAAACTCTCTTCTGCTAATTATTGGTTACTAACATGGCAACAGATAATTAATTTATTATCTACAAACTTCATACAATAATGAATCAAAAACAAAAAAAATTTTCTCTAACTAATTTATCGTATGTAAAAGAAATAAAATCAAAATTACAAAAATTAGATTCAATACGTAATACTACAAATACTATGATTGTTCAGTCTGATTTTTCTCCAATAATTAATACTAAACTAAAAACAACAATTCCACGAAAATCTCTACAACCATTATTAAATCAATCGATTCACCATAATTTATCTTCTAATAAACGTATATTAAATATGAAATCACAAGAACTTAAAACACAGGTAAATATTCTATTAAAAATTTATTTAAAAAAAAGAATAAATATTCTTTCAAGAATATATTCTTTAGTTTAATTCAACTTTTTCCAATAGTCATACACCTACTATATCAAATTTAGCTTCTTCAAAACTTTTAAATAATTCAATAAATGATGAACATTCTACTATATCAATATCAACTATGAATCCATCCGTTGATTCTGAACAAATAGTTATCAAAGATAAATCTCATTATGATCCCCAAGAAGATTCACAAATTAATGAATATCCTCATCGAAAATATCGTACAACTCGTTCAATTACATCATCATCTTCAACATCAAAAAATTCACATGATGAACCACCATTAGCTCCTGATACATTAATTATTGGTAAATTATATATTCTCAATGAAATATATCCATCTATTGAAAATGAGAATATGAATGGAACTCCATTAGTTTTTCTTAGTTCAGAAAAATTATTACGTAATCGTATTGATTGGACTAAAATTCAATATCCATTATCATCCTATTATATTGAAATAATTATTGATCTTATTCTTATACGACCATCATTTATTAGAGAAATACCAAAAGTAACAAAATTCAATCTTTATCGTCCATTAACAAAAATAGTTTCCGGGTTAAATAAAAAAAAAATAATTAATATAAATAAGAAAATTTCTTTTTTGTTTTTAGACATTTATTTTTTGATCATGGAGAAAATAAAGCTAGTATACATCGATGTGAACGAAAACAAATAAATCGTAAATTTACTATTCAAGATTTAGCTTCTATTCATCAACGTGAATTTTATATAATTAATTATAATGTTACACATGAAGAACGTTTTATTAATTTGTATGAAAATCTTTTTCAAATTTATCATTATGAAACAAAATCAACACATTGGAAAACATATTTAACTAAATCAAATTATCCTATAAATACATTAGATGTAACATCTGGTATATCATCAAATAATGCTGAAATTCATCATATTAAAACTCTTCTTACTCTTAATCAAACATTTTCACCTGTTATATCAACAACAGAAGGATCAATACAAAGAAGAAGTATACAATATAAACGAAGTATAAGTAATCAATAATATCATCTACTATTTCAACAAAAAATTATAAAACATTATATTAGATTCACATGAAAAGATTTGAGTATATTAACAGTTTTTCTGTTGTTTTTGAAATCTATAATATTAATGAATCGATATGCGTGATTTCATTATGTAGATGTCGCTCAATTATGATATTATTTATGAGTAATATGGTCATTCGTTCAGTGACCACAAAACAGCCATTGTGTTGTTATTATGATTATCTATACGGAAGGAAGTTTTATATATTATTAATCATAGTTTATATCTACATATGTTTATTTTGTTTAAATCTACTTCATATGATTTATGTTTATTATTTTTCTATTCGATAATGGATAGTTTGATTTTCTATTCATTGTCGAAAAAATAGGCTTAACATGTATTTGATGTTAAATATTGAACAAAATATAGATAAAACTTTGTTTTTTATTTATATTATTTTGTGAGTTTAAAACAATCTTTATTTTATATAAATATTGATATTTTAGGTTATTTTATCTATTTAATTAATTATGTTTAGATTGATGATTATTATCATAATTCATTTTCATATATATACAATAAAATAAAAATAATTTGTCATAAAAAAGGATATGATAAACTAAAATATTTGTTCTTTTCTTTTTTTTTCTCAGCGAAAAAAAGGTAATGTATTTAGAATATGGATAAGAAAAAAAAAGTGACGAGCATGTTCATCACACATCACTGATTTTTGTGTATATCTATGCACATAGATGTCTGCTCTACTTTTTTTCTTTTTGGCAAGGACACAATACAATCACAATTGTAAATATATATATATACATCAAATAAGGTGATTCTGCAAAAGTGATATGTACTTTATTTTAACCACAACATACTACTAATGCATTTTATTTAGTATGATTTGAATGATTCGCTTATTTGCTGTTATCGAATAGTTTGTTATTTCTGTTCTTTTTCTATTTCATTGATATAATTAATGTTACTAATAAAAGAATATAAGATCGTATGTCTTGTAATTATATTAAAAAAAAATTAAAATAAATATTTTTAGATTATTCTTGTTTTCTCATTCTGTCTGGTATAGTCATATTCTTATTCCTCATTTTTTTTTTATTTGTGATATGTTGATTATATAATCAAAAACGAAAGAATTATTATTTATTCATAAATATGAATAAATTACCATTTACAAAAAAGAAACATGTTGAAGGTTTGTATAATAAAATAATTTTTATTTCATATGTTTATATAAATAACTAATAATTACTTTTTTTTTATTTTAGAGAAGAGTAGAAAAATTAAAGCTAATGATCCAACAACAAATGCAACAAATGGATATGCTGTAAATAAAAATATTATATTATGATTTATTTAATATAAATTTCTTTTTTTTAGGGAAATGAAATTTCTACATCGAAATATAATATAATAACATTTTTACCTAAAAATCTTTTTGAACAATTTCGTCGATTAGCTAATGCTTATTTTTTATTTCTTCTTTGTTTACAAGTACTAGAAAAAAAAATTATTTTTATAATTTTATTTATTTTTTTATTTTTTTAGCTTATTCCACAAATTAGCTCTTTAGCACCAATTACAACTATATTACCACTTGTATTTGTCTTAGCATTAACAGCAATTAAAGATGCTAGTGATGATATTGTTTGTTTAAATAACAAAAGAATTTTTTCTTGAATTTAATTGATTCTTTTCTCTCTTTCTTTTAATAATAGGCTAGACATAGAAGTGATCGTGAAGTTAATAATCGTGAAACAAAAACTGTTGTTGGAAAAGAACTTGTAACTAGAAAATGGAAAGATATTAAAGTTGGTGATATGGTTCAATTAACTAATAATGAATTTGTCACTGTAAATATTTTATTTTTATTTTTTTGTAATTTTATAAATGAATTGATTTTTTTTTAAGGCAGATATTGTTTTAATATCAACAAGTGAACCAAATGGACTTTGTTTCATTGAAACAGCTGAATTAGATGGAGAAACAAATCTTAAAGTACGACATGCTTTAGAAGAAATATGTGAAATTGGTGAAGATATTGATAAATTATCAAGTTTTGATGGTAGATATATATATATACAAAATATTCAATAATTTTATTTCGTTTTTGTTTTTTTGTTTTCAAGCGGAAATTGAATATGAAGCACCTAATAATAATCTTGGAAGATTTGAAGGAAATTTAATATGGAATAATAAAACTTTACCTTTAAATAATGATAATATTTTATTACGTGGTACACGTTTAAGAAATACACAATGGGCTTTTGGAAGTAAAATAATTTTTTGAATGACAAAATTTGTTTTTTTTTAAAATTATTATAAAATCTTTTAGTTGTTTGTTATGCTGGTGCAGATACAAAATTAATGAAAAATAGTGGAAAACCTGTATTTAAACGTACGAAAATTGATCATTTACTTAATCGAATTATTATTGGTGTAAGAAATTTTATCAAAAAGCTTTTTTGTTTAAAAACAAAAATATTTTTTTTTAATGTTAATCTAGATTGTCTGTTTCTTATTAATTATGTGTGCTATTATGACAATATGTTGTGGTTTTTGGGAATCATTTTTTGGTTATGATTTTCGTATATATTTACCGTGGGAACCATTTCTATCAAAAGATCGACGTATTGGTGCACTTCAAAAAAGTTTATTAGTTTTTTTATCATATATTATTATATTAAATACTGTTGTGCCAATATCACTTTATGTTAGTATAGAATTTATACGTTTATTACAATCAAAATGGATTGATTGGGATATTAAAATGTATTATGAACCAAATAATGTTCCAGCACAAGCACGTACTACAACATTAAATGAAGAATTAGGACAAATTGAATATATTTTTTCGGATAAAACAGGCACACTAACACAGGTAAGATGATTAGATATATTGATGAGGAATGTTTTTAATTAAATATATGTAAAAGTTTCTTGAATATATTATTTAATATTAATCATTTTCTTTTTATGTTCAATTATTAAATTAGATGAAATTTTTTGAAAAATTAATAGTAAGATTTAGATTTTTAGAGAATGATTAGTGTAGGCTCTTAGACCTATGAATATCCCGAAAAGAGTTCAAGCTACTAGCTTATTGCTGTAAAGATATTGTATTTTTGAGCAAATATCTGTAGATTCCTCAGGAACATTAGGAAAACTAAGCTTCGTATTTTGACTTGAAACTTTCCACAGGTTCCTCAATGAGAATAGTCTATTGTGAAAGTTTCTGATCTTTTGATTGTTTTTATTTCAAGGTACAGCTATGCCAAAAGCATAATTTTACATCCCTTATATATATAAGAAGCTATCAAAAGATTTGAAACTTTCACGATAGGTTATTCTCATTGACGACTCTGTGATTTTGATTTCAAATAACTGTGATATTAAATAACTAAAACAGTATTTCATAAAAAAAAAGAAATTTGAAAGATTAATAGCACATAGTGATGCATCAGTATAATTCATACAGAATAAACACACCTTAAATTCATGTGAATGATGAAGAGAAAAATTACATAAAAACATTGCCTTTATTATGTAATAATTAAATATGTCAATAAATTCCTAATCAATCAATGCCTTTCAAAAATGAACTGTTGCAAATCTGACAAATACAGCTATTATGTGAGGCATTTGCACTAAAGTGTCATAATCATAGATTTGATTTCAAATAAATGATTCAAAGTTAAAACTTCAGTTAAATAAATTTAAATTTTTATCGAATTATATTGAATTCTAGATGTTTTTCAATGAAAGGTAATATTTATTTAAATAATTTACTAATATTCATATAGATACAACTTCAAGTAGAATTTTCTCACTAAAAATCTGAAATAATAGCCGTATTTACATATACAAAATATCCTTTGTAGTAAATCTAGAAATTTCTTCGAAATATCAAAATTATATTCAATAATAAAATTATATTTTAATTTAATTTAATTTAAAATCTTCTTATCATTTTAGAATATAATGACATTTAATAAATGTTCAATCCGAGGAAAATTATATGGTTATGTAGATGATGATGCTGGAAATGAAAATCAAGAATCTAGTGTAATTAAAATATTATTTTTTTGTTATTTAAAATAAACTTAAATTTTAAAATACTTAGAAATCAAAACCAATTAAATTTGAAGAAAAAGATGAAGATTTTCAATGGTATGATCAAACATTAATTGATGCTATTAAAAAAGGTGATGAAGATGAACATAATTTTTTTACACTTTTATCATTATGTCATACTGTTATGCCTGAAGAAAAAGATGGAAAAATTATTTATCAAGCACAATCACCAGATGAAAATGCACTCGTTTCAGCTACACGAACATTTGGTTTTGTATTTGATGTAAGATTTCAAATAATTCAAAAAATTAGATTAGTTTTTTTTTTTTGTTCTAAATAGAGTCGCACTCAAAATAGTATTACAGTTAATATACAAGGTAAAGAAGAAACATATGATTTACTTCATATACTTGATTTTAATAATGATCGAAAACGAATGTCGGTTCGTATTAAAAAAAAACAACTTGAAATTTATTTTTTAAAACTCATTATTATATTTTTTTTAATAATTAGGTTATCGTAAAGAAAGATGGAAAAATAGTTTTATTTTGTAAAGGAGCTGATTCAAAAGTAAAAGAACGTTTAGATTCATCAGAAAATGATATTATGGCACAAACAGACGAACATTTAAATGTAAATAGAAAATATTCTTATAATAAATTTTTTATTATTAAATATTTTTCTTTTTAATAGAGATTTGCTAGTGATGGTTTACGTACACTTTGTTTAGCATGGAAAGAATTAGATGAAGGAGAATATAATAAATGGACTGAAACATTAGATAAAGCAAGGTAAGTTATAAAAAAATACGAATTTTTTTATTTATTTTAATTTTATATCTAAAATAAAATCTTATTTTTATTTTTATATTTTAGTACAAGTTTGGAAAATCGAGAAGAAAAAGTAAATGATGCATATGAAGAAATCGAAAAAAATCTTAAATTACTTGGTGCGACAGCTATTGAAGATAAATTACAAGATGGTGTACCAGAATGTATAGAACGTTTAGCACGTGCTGGTATTAAAATTTGGGTATTAACAGGTGATAAAGTTGGTACGTTGGAATTAATAAAAAAAAACCCATATTTTCTTCTTGATAATTCTTTTGTTTTTATTTATTTAAAGAAACTGCTTATAATATTGGTTTATCATGTCGTTTATTAACAAATGATATGGAAATTTATACAATCGAAGAAATTGACGAAAAAGCTGTTAGTGCTAAATTAGATGATATTCGAAATAAAATGATTAGTAAAATAGAACAATTATTTGATGTTAAAATAGAAGATAAAAAAAAACGACTTAATTGGGAAGATTTAGGTATTAATGTTATGAAATTTGATCAACATAGAAAATCTTATAGTATTAATAATAAAGAACAAGTGAAAATTTTAAATGGTCATTCATCACCAACAACAACGAATGATTTAGGTCCACAAGATAGTGAACAATTTGAAGGTTTTGGTTTATTAATAACTGGACAAGCATTAATATATGGATTATCAGATAAATTAAAATTACATTTACTTGAAATAGGTACAATGTGTAAAGCTGTTGTTTGTTGTCGTGTAACACCATTACAAAAAGCTCAAGTTGTTGAATTAGTTATGGAAAATGAAAAGAAAATTACATTAGCTATTGGTGATGGTGCTAATGATGTATCAATGATACAGAGTAAAATTAAAAATTTAATATTATATATAACATTTTGTTGTTTTTTTTTCTTTTAGAAGCCCATATTGGTGTAGGTATTAGTGGAGAAGAAGGTCGACAAGCTGTATTAGCAAGTGATTTTAGTTTTGGACAATTTCGTTTTCTTGAAAGACTTTTACTTGTTCATGGACGTTGGTCATATTTGCGGATATCAAAATTTTTACGTTATTTTTTCTATAAAAATTTTGCATTTACACTTTGCCATTTTTGGTTCGGATTTTTTTCAGGATTTTCTGCTCAAGTAAATTATTGATATGATATAAAAAAATTAAAATTTATTTCTTTTCTTTTTTTTTTCTTTATAATAGTCTATCTATGATCCATTTTTTGTAGCAACATACAATGTTTTTTTCTCATCATTACCTGTCCTTGCACTAGGTGTTTTTGATCAGGTATTATTAATACAATAAAAAGAATAATAAAGGTTTTTTCTTTTATGTATTTTAGGATGTTAGTGCAGAATATTCACTCAGTCAACCACATTTGTAAGTTATTGAATGATTGTTTTTTTTATTTTTAATGAAATGTTTTTTTTTATTATTATTTAGATATACTCCAGGTCAAAATAATGAATTTTTTAATAAAAAAGTTTTTGCTGAAAGTGTTATTCATGGAATATTAACATCATGCATAATTTTTTTTGTTCCATATTTATCTGTATCAAATAGTACTCGTCCAGGTGGAATGACACAAGCAGATTTAGAATCATTTGGTTTTATGCTTGCAACTATAATGGTTATTATTGTTAATTTAGAAAATGCACTTGAAATGTGGTATTGGACTACTTTATATCATGTTGTTTTATGGGGTACTATAATTGTACATTTCTTATTTCATTTCGCATTATATTCAACAGTTATTTATAAAATATTTCATGTAAATTATGCATATGTTGGTGTAGCAGATGCAGTATTATCAACAGGAAATTTTTGGTTTACATTATTTCTTACATGTGCTGTATTATTATTACCTGTATTTTGTCGAGAGTATAGAATTTTATAATATTTTTAAAATTTATTTTATTTATTTATTTATTTATTTATATTTGAATAGATTTTTTCGTATGAGATTTATGCCAACGAAAACTGATCGTGCAAGATTAAATCAAAAATATCGTATTGCAGAAAAAGCAGCATTTGTTGAACATATTAAACAAAAAATTGGTCAAAGTAAACCAATAATACGATCAGGTTATGCTTTTTCTCAACAAGAAGGTTGGGGTCCATTAATTACATCTGGAAGAATGCAATCAAAATCAACTTCACGAACAAGACCATCAAATATTATTCATGTAAGTAAAAATATTTTTTTCTTACTTTTCTGAATAATATATTTACGTATGTGTTCATCTTAAATTTAATGTTATTATTCGATATGTATATTGTATAGTTTAAAATGAGAATATATTCAATATTATAAAATGATATATCATCGAATATTACATCTGTTCATACAATTAGCAAAACAAATGAACAGGAGAAAATGATCGATGAAGAGGACAGAAAACTAATAATATAGTGAGTGGAATTAAATATAAAAAAAAACAAACAAACAAATATGCATATAGAATGAGTTAGAATATGCATTTTTTAAGTATGAGATTTCTATTTTGTTCTTGCTGCTATTTTAATGCATATTTATGCTCTAAAATGATAAAATAAATCTTTGTTTTTGATTATTGCATTGTCATTTATCCTTTTTTTCTATTCTATTAATTTGCTAGAATATTTATCTATATATAAACTATCTGAAAATGCTGTGCATGTGTCAGCTAACTAAGTCTTTTTTTTAAATGCTACTCGTTGAAAGATCATTCACAATATAATATAGTTAAATTTTACATAAAAATTATTTTTTCATTCAACTTATTCTTGAGAATATTTACTTGATCATTCAGTAGGAATAAATTCCTAGTAAATTATTCATGTAATGATTAATTGAAAAAATGATTAGTTAATCAACGAAGTTTTAACAGGCAAGATAACAAAGAAGGTAAATCAATATTACTTTACAATGATATCTTGAATTTTTCGACAGTTTATATGATCGGCATATTTTTGTTCGACCAAATTTATGTTAATCTTTACTTAACCATTTATTTTGCATGCTTTTTTTCCTGCTTATTTTTAATATAACTTTTAGTTTGAAGACTAATATAGTAATGATGAAATAGAGTCTTTGAAAAGTATAAAAGTTGCTTATGTAAATATATTTTCATGTCAGAATTTGTTTACTTGATTGTTCGAGTACTATGACCAATTTAGCTTAATTCCACTTTTATCATCATATTGAATTTTGAGAGAAAAGCCTATTGGCATGATAAATTATAATAAATTGAATGAAAGAATAAATATTTACTGTTATTTTGCTTTTGTAATATATGAAAAAGACTCTATGTTAATTTGTCTCTTATAAATTGCGCAATTTTCACTTTCATTTTCTTCTTTTTTTCTGTTTGAATACTAATACATTTGTGAATTATCTTCAAAAATTTCATTCTACTTTAGATGATCATGCCACCACTAGGTGACTATGGTTCATCTCATACAACAGATACATCTAATGTGCTTAGTGCAACTGATGATCATTTATCTAAAGATGAACAACGTTTATCAGAAGCATCAATGCCAAGAAAAAATGTAACAATTGCTGATTCGACAGATACAAAAGCATCTACAAGTGCTCCCAAAGAAACTGATCCATTATTATCATCGCATAAAAATGAGCAATAACATTTGAATATGATAGCCATCTATATTGAAAATTATTATTATTTATCCTTCTAATGATCATTTTTTACATTCATTCAACTAGAAATACAAATGTACATATATATATATATATACGAGCAATAAGAGTCATGCATTGTTATTTGTCATTACTATACTGTCTATGACTCATTATTCTTATTATATTCCCGCCGGTGTGTTGTGTCGTAGTTGTTTCATTTGTTTTTCACATTGTTACTGGCTTAATGAAAATAAAAGATATCGACAATATAGATCATGTTTTAATACGAATAAATATCATTTTAATATATGTTTTATGTTTTTTTTTAATTCTTGTTATTTTTTATTTATAAGATTGTCCAATGAGGAATAGTCCAGTTTTACTTTTATTCTAGAATCTATATGGTACATTAGAGTAGTATGTTTACTTCCTTTCCATAACATAATCCTCACATGGAGAAATTCTTCAAAATCTCGAGGATCTACAATGTTATAGCATTGATTTCTAGATCAATTTTAGATTGATAACAGATATTGAATCGAAAATATATAAGACTAATAAAATGTCGATAATTATTTGAAAGTATTAAGTACAATATTTGTCGTCTATCTAATACTGATTCAAATATCAATGCTGCATTGAAAGGTTATATTGTAGACCCTCAGGATTTTGAAGAATTCATACATATTCTCTATATTATGAAAACAAAGTATGAATAGAATATCTTAAACTATATGACATCAAGAATATACTTGACATATATCACTTCTGTCATAATATAGGATGCCAAAGGTAAGTATCGACTAGGTCTTAGTAAAAATAAAACCATACTGCTCCGATGTACTACATAGTTTTTAGAATGAAAATGAAACTGAGATATCTCTTACTGAGCACTTCCATTTTGATTTATGTAGAATTGAATTTTAACATTGAGTAAAAGATAATCAAAAAAAAACTTTAAAGATATTTTTTCAATTGAAAAAATGGTTTGTTATAAGCATATTTTTCTTTTATATGCTTAATAGAAATTTTACCAATGATTATACTTTTAGATATACTAATTTTTATGTATGTTTTATGTTTTAGAAACTGAAAATAAAAAAAAATCTTTATTATTAGCTAATGATAATTGTCATATTATTTTGAAAATAGTCAAATCTTCGATATTTTGTTCTTGTAATTTAGAATTAATGCCGAGAGGAAGTCGACCAAAACCACCTACTGATTTAATTTCTGACGAAATTTTAAAAGAGTACGTAAATTAATTTTATTTTGAAAAATATATTTTAGAATTTTTTTATATTTTAGAATTAAAGCATATCGTCCGTTACGTTTATTTATTAATAAACAAAAGAAAAAAGGAAATTTAGTATGTATATAAATGAATAAACAAAAAAAAAGTATAAAAATTATTTTTATTTAATAGGAGAATCCATTTACTTTACGAGTTAGATTTTGTCAATTACCAAAAGAAAAACAAGCTCGATTTTTACAAAAATCAGTTGATAAATATATTGAATTACTTGTAAATAAAATTTTTAGTTTTAATTTTCTAAAAAAATTTTTTAAATGCATTATTTTTAGGATGAAAAAGATGTTGATGAACATATACAAGTTAAATGTAAATTATTTGATTATTTATTAATAAAAAGTGAACAAAAAAAATATTTTGAATCAATTAGTGCACCAACAAAACCACCAGGGTAAATAAAATAAAATAGAATAAAATTCTTTTTTTTTTTTAAATTAATCATTTTTATTTATTTTAGAACAGCAGTACCGTATTATAATCAAACTATTAAACAAGAAAATGATTATGATAATGAAATGGAATGGAATTCATTAACAACAGCTGAAAAAAATAATTATAAAAGAATGAGTAAAGAAGTAAGTTGAAATGAAAAAAAAAAGTGAAAATATATTCTTGCATCTAATGATCAGTTGGAATTTACTTGAAAGACTTCGGATATTTATGATTAAACAATATAAAATAACTAGCGATAGATTTAGTGTCAATTTTGGTAGCAATACAATGATACGTTCAATGTAAACTTCAATAACAAATGGAGCATTCCATTATAGATAAAGAACTTCTGAGAAATTGATATTATTTTCTTATACAAAACTGATATTTAAGGCAAACTTCTCCCTTAAAAAATCAATCCCAGGACTAAGTACGCTGAAATCGCATGAAATTTTCAGGATAGGTTGAGACTATAGTAAGACTCGGATGTTTTTGCAATAGCTCAAGTACGTAAAGATATATGCAGTAGAATTGTTATATCTCTTACTAAAATATTAAGAGAATCTATCCTCAATATGTTCAAAAATTTGCAGTCTTTATACAATATCTTAGGATAATCAAATGAAATCATTGAGAGATTGTATTTTGAAAAGACTAAATTCTATTTTCATAGGCTAAAGCTGGTTATATAGCTCAAGTAAGAAATTTTGCTAATGATTTACCAGAACGTCTTCAAATTGATTATTTAATATATGCTGGATTAGCATCACCAAATCATCAATTAAATAATACTTCAATTAATAATAATAATAATAATAATAATAATAATAATACTTCAAGACCAATTCGTCAACGTCGTAAATCTTTAACAATATTACCAGATAGTTTACAAACAACAATAACAACAGATGATATTCAATTAAAATTAACTAAAAATCAACTTAATGCATTACATAAATGTATGCCACAAAATCTTTATTATGAAACAAATGTATCAGAAGATGAAAAACCAACATTTACAAGAACAATGACTAAAAATGCTTATATTCGTTCATTATTTAATCAATTAAATGAAAAAGAACGTACAATATATATATTAAAATCAATTAAAAAATGGAATGATTTTCTTGATTTAAATTTAAATATAATTGAAAATCAAATTCCAACATTACATTTATTATTAAATAAAAATGAAGATGTTATATTATATTTTACATCAATTGGTTTACCACAACGTCCACCAATAAATAGTTATTTATTATATAATCATGAAAAAGAAGAAATTGGTTCACAACAAACATGGTCAGATTTATCTCAAATACAACGACATGAATATTCTCAACAATTAATTGAATTAAAAAATGATTATTATCAAAAACTTGTAGAATTTGTTGATCAAACATTAACATCAGATTATATGAGATATGAATTTTTTCGTAATGTTAAATATGCAATAAAAGATTATGAATTAGCAACAAAATGTGAAATTATTGATAAAAATACTGGACAATTAAAACTTACAGAATATTATATTAAAAAAATCACAATGAATAATGATATAAATCAATTTAATCAAATAAAACATAAATTATTAGCAACAAGATTAACAAATGAACAAAAAAATCTTGTTGAAGAACTTACTCAATTATTATTTAAATATATTCAATGAGAAAAAAACAAAAAAAGAAAACTGATATGCCATTTGTTTTATTTTTCAAATAGTCATTTACTCAAAAATTAATATTATTAGGAAAAAAAAGATGACGTATTATTCAAAGTCAGAACAACATTAATAATCATATATGTATTCTGTTTTTTATATACATTAGAAAAATTCTATAGCCGTGTTTTTTTTGTTTTGTTATTATGCATAAAATGTATTCATAATATATGCAATAAATCATCCTTAACCTAGAAATGAAATCATCAAATAAATTTTTTTTTGCACATAATTGCTTTGATAGGAGAGAAAGACATTTCTTCATAATTAATAACAAACAATGATGGTTTTGTTAATTTATAGAGAGTAGAATTTTAAATTAAGTTACAATGAAAACTACTAATAGTTATAATCATTATATTGAATAATTATAATTGATGATGATGCTAAAGTATGTTAGGAAGCTTTGATTTCATTTTATAAGTTGATATTATCTATATAATATATATAGAAAGATAATTGATTAAAATATACAATTTTTTAGAGGATGATTAAGGATATAATTTGAAAAAATACTGATTCGAATTGTATTGAAGTCATGAAAACCTATCATCGTTTCATTAATTATAGCTAAACGTTTTAAATTCTTTTTTATAAATAAAAATATTTTTCTATATAATTCGATAGAATTCATTAAACTCTACAAGAATATGATATTCTTGCACTTGAGAGAATGCATCCAACGTATCTCAAAACGTATATTAATAGATAGAAAACTTCATCTAAATGTATTGAAAGTTACGTATACTTTTCTCAAGGTAAGATATATCAAATTTTTATTAATCCTTTGGTAATGGATTTTTTTTTCATTGTCAGACGGTCTGAAACGACTATTACTAGTATAATGATGTATTCAACAGTGCTTTAAAATATGATACTCTTTAAAATAACCTATCATAAAACGTTCGGAAGATTACAATAATAATGCGTAGCAGTACATTCGTTCTCGCGTCTGCTTGTATGGTTACAAACTATACAAGCTCTTCATGCAATCTTTTCTGTTGCTGTTGCTGAAACTAGAGATGGAAAATAACGTGCTGTAAGACGTATAGAATTGTTCTCGATGATCGAACAACCAATTGCATGTTTGACCTGAACGTATCTTTCAGTTTATTCCCGATGCAATTCATGTAGAAAGGAAAAAAATGCTCCAGAATATATTGAAACGTGGTAACATGTAAGAAATAGGCATGTCAAAATCCAAAAGAAAGCATATATACACATAGTAATGCGGAACGATGGCGCAATAATGTTGCCAAGATAAGGAAATAAGAGAGTAGTCTTTTCGATCGAGTCTAAATAATATTATAATGACGGTAATATCTGTAAAAGATCAATACGTATATATGCGTGATCCGTAAATAAAAGGTTAAGTTTGTATTGGAATGATGATTTGGATATTTTTTTAATGTTATATTCTTGTAGAGCTTACCAAACTCTATCGAACTACATAGAAATAATTCATACAAATATGTAGAAAACAATATTTTCTTAGGCATTAATTGTTCAAGCATCACAAGAATATAAAAAATGTGTAAAGTGCAAAATAATTATGTTTCTAACAGTCACAACTAAACCAGTCAGAATCACTGTAATCGATTAATTCTTGCTTTATTCAGATCCATTTATATTTATTTTTAAACTATTAGCATATACAATCAAAATTTTACTTAACTAGTTTAAAAATTTAAATTGGTTTTACATTGTGAATTATTTTCTTAAAAATTTCGAAGAAATAATATACAAACCTGTTCTATATATACTATAAATACATACTGAATAAATCTAAAAAATTCATATTAAACTATCAAATTTTGCATTTTATTCATTTAGAATAAGGTCTAAATCTATGTTAATAGCTGTTTATTAGTGACCTCTATTGATTGGCATCTTAAACAGTCAAATAAGTAACCCATTAACTAAGTAAAGCACATATATGGATAAATACATACATATTTAATTTTAGATAGGTATAAGTCTTAATATTCTATTTAAAAATAGAAAGAAAAATCTAATTGATATTTTGCTGGTAAAGTAGAATGGCTTTCTGGCGTGCTGGTTCCCTTTTTTCATCTTCATCATCCTCAACAACAACAGATATCAATACAATTGGTCAAGAAACGGTAAAATACAATAAAAAAATTTTCAATTAAATCTTCTTTTCTTTCAATCAATAAAAGGAGAATTTACTGTATTTTATTTAATAAATAAATCATGATAAATATATCTAAAATATCATCTTTTTACTTTAATAAATTCTTCATATATTTACAGATTGAACGTCTTTGTGATCGTCTACAATCAGCTACACGTATCGAAGATCGACGAGATGCTGTACGTGGTCTTAAAGCACTTTCAAAAGTAAGAAAGAAATTTCTTTTTAATTTGAAATATATATTCTTTTAATTTAACTTGCATTAGAAATGTAAACTTGAAGTTGCTACTCAAAGTATGACTTTATTAGCAAATATTTTACAAGGTGATCGAACCGATTTGGATCTTATTCAATTAGCACTAGAAACATTAGCTAATATAGTAACATATGAAGTGGGTAATGATGAAGGTATAGTATTATCATTATTGATTTGTTTTTTATTTAAAAATTTTTATATACTTGTTTGTTTTGTAGAACAAACGAATTTACCACATGATATTACCGTTCAATTTACTGGTAATAAATTGTTTTTAGTTTTAAATAAAAGAACATAGTAAAATTTATCTTTTTAGAATTGTATATTAAAAATAAGGAATATGTTCATGCAACTCTTGAACTTATAGAAGTTAGTTTAATAATTAAAAAAATATATTTTTTGTTTAATCTTAAGAAGAATAATTCTAGGAAACTGATTTTAATGTTCGCCGTGCTGCTATTCGTTTTCTTACAGCATTACTTACAAATTGTACGAAAGAATTACAAGATATTATTTTAGAAAGTGGACCTATGGGTGTTTCAAAATTAGTTGATCTTTTACAAGATGAACGTGAAGTTATTCGAAATGATGTAAATTTTATATTTTAATAAAAACTAAAAAAAAAAAATACAATAATTTTCTTTTGAATATTATTAGGCATTACTTCTTTTACAAATATTAACACGTTCTAATACAAATATACAAAAAATTGTAGCATTTGAAAATGGTTTTGAACGTTTATTTGAAATACTTATTAGTGAAGGTGGTAGTGATGGAGGTAATTTGTTTACTTTCTTTTTTAAATTATTTTTAAAATCTTTTTTTTTATAATTAGTCGTTACTGTTGAAGATTGTTTATCAGTTTTATTAAATTTATTAAAAAATAATGCATCCAATCAAACTTACTTTCGTGAAGGTTCATATATTCGACGTATAGTTGAATTTTTTGAACTTGGTTCAATTGGTGAAAAACGTTGGTCTGCACAAAAAGTTACAAATGTTCATTTATTATTACAAGTAATTAAATAAAAATAAATTTTTACTATAAAATTTATTTCTATTTAAAGACAATTCGAGTACTTGTTTCACCAACAAATTCTACTCAAAGTATTACTGCATGTCAACGTACAGTTAGTCAATGTGGTAAAAATTGATTATAAAAATAAACTTTAGATTTTTTTTTGTTTTGTTTTGAAAATAAAAAGGTTTATTACATCGATTATGTGTTATGCTTACACTTACAACAATTCCTGCTGATGTATTAGCTGAAGTTAGTTCGATATTTTTATTTAAATGAATATAAATATATTTGATGATATTAATAGGCTATTAATACGATTGGTGATGTTGTTCGTGGTAATACAGAAAATCAACAATTTCTTGGTTCAGTAATGAATACAACTAGTGAAATTCAACAGTAAATAGAAAAAAAATTATCAAATATGATATTTTGATGAAGTTTATTTCTTTTTTTTTTGTTTTAGACCTGTTTTATTTAATCTTCTATATACAATGGTAGCTGGTGAAAAACAATCATTTCCATTACGAATATCAATTTTATATTGTCTTCAATGTTATTTATATAAAAATGATGTCGGAAAATCTATTATTGTTCAAACACTTCTACCACATACTGAAAGTGGTTTGTTATGATATTTTTAATACCAAAAAAAAAAACGAAAAGAATTCTTTTCATTAATTTTTAGCTGCTAATCAATATACCTTAGGTCATTTATTAATAATTGGTTATTTAAGTAAAGATATTGTTGCATCATGGTGTTCTGGTATTGCACTTGCACATTTAATTGCTGATAGTCAACAACATAAAGAAGCAATACTTAAAGTTGTATTAGCAGTTGATCAAGCACAAGCAGGAGCTAAAACATTAATGGAAATTTCTCTTGATTTGTTACAAAATGTGAGAAAAAGAAAAATATATATACATATTTATTTATTTTTATTTTATAGTCTTCATCATCATTTCATACACGTATTGCTGTACTCATTTTTTTATGTACATGGTTATCAAATTGTCCATTAGCTGTACAAACATTTCTTTCAATTCAAAATAGTATATCATATGTAAATAAAATCTTTTTTTTTTTAAATAATATTTATATAAAAATTAACTTGAATATTTTCTTTCAGCTTATTTCACAAATATGTGCTCAATTAATTGTAGATGATCAAGAAATACTTATTCAATCTTTATGTTCATTTGCATTAGGTTTATGTTTAGTTTTTAATAATAATCAAATACCAGCATATTCAATGTAATAAAAGAAAAAATTTATCTTTCAAAAAAAAATTAATTATTTAAATTTTTATTTTCTAGTGAATCTCTTGAACGATTAATAAATAAACGTATTAGTATTGAATTATTTCAAGAAAAACTTGAAATACTTTCAAAATCCGAATATTATGCTAAAACTTTACAAAAACCACAATTAAAATTATCAAAATCAAGTGATATGATACTTGATTATGAATTTGCGCGTTTATATAAAACTCTTGAAAATTCAATAACACGTATGTTAGCAACACGTACAATAAATTTAACACAAAAATCATTTATTAATCCAATGTCAACAAATCTTTATGAACAAGAAACATCAACAGTAATGACACATTATAATGATTTAATTCGACAACAAGATCAACAAATAAATACATATAAACAACAAGAAAAACAATTTATTCATGAATCTGATACATATAAAAAGAAAACTGCAGAGTTAGAACAAAAATTACAAGAAATTAAAGATCAATATGCTTTATTGAAAATATCAAGTAGACAAGGTTAGTTTAAATACAATAAAAACTGAGTTTTAAATTTATATTTTAATAATAAATAGGACCAGATGCTCATGATGAATTAAGAACAATATGTGAACAACAACGAAGTGAATTAGAATATTTAAGAAATCTTGTTGTATGTATTGTATTAAATCGAATTTTTAAAATTATCTTCATTTTATATAGGCTCAACATCAACAGTATTCTACTTTCACACAACCGTAAGTAAAGTATACATTTTTGTTGACTGTAACTGTTCAGAATAAATTTCTCATCTCGAATCTTGAATATTTTAGAATTGAAAATGGAGTTGAACAATTAAATTTGAATAATAATGAAAATCATCATATTCAGATAAATGTAAATGAAATTTTTTATCGAAAATTATTTATTATAAATAATTTATTTTAGAATGATGGACGAGTTCAAGTAGGTGAAAAAGCAGCATTAATTGCACGTATTAATGAATTACAAGAAAAAGTTGATGCATTTAATGAAAGGTAAAAATAAAATTTCGTTTCTTTTTTTTTTAAAAAATTTATCTCTTTAGATATGCTGCACAAAATGATGAAATAGCTCGACTTCAATTAGAAAATGGTGTTTTACAAGAAAAAATTATTAATGAAAAACGAAAAGTATCAATTCTTGAAGTATATAAAGAAAAAAAAAAGTTTTCTTCTTTTATTTTTACTTTAATTAAATATATTTTTTATAGAATCTTGAAAGTCAAATGCAAGGATTAACAGATGAAAAATCTCGATTAGATAAAGAATATGAAAAATTAAATATAGCTTATCAACAAAATTTAAATGAACAAAATGATTTACTTGTTCTTTGTTCAACGTATGAAGATCAATTAAAAGCTTGTAGAAATATAATTCAATCAGCTGGATTAACAGTAAAGAAAAAAACCTAAAAGAATTTTCTTAAATAATTTTTTTTTAATTATTTAGGTACCAAATTTCTTATTAGAACTTGATAATAACGAATGATTACTGATCATTTATTTAATGTGATATATTCTTTTTATTTATTTCTCATTTTAAATCGTTATATCATACATTTTTTTTTGTGTTTATGTTTATTTTAGTTTTCTTTTATTATTTCTTTCGTGAATTAAACGTTAAAAATAGAAGTATGTGGGATATGGATTTATTATATTAACGATCAAAGATTATAATATGCTAAATATATAATTAAATTCTATTGAAAATATTTTAATAAAGTTATTCATTACAAAAAAGAATAAGTTACACATTTACTATTTATTGTTATGAACTGTACACATTTTAGTGCCATTCTCAACTCTTACAAAATATTACAAACATGTCACTCATTCTTTCTTGTATCAAATGATTTAATAATTAAATTTTTTCAAAACTAATCTGATTATTACATTAATTGTCTTGCACTCTATTCTGTTCAGATATATAATGTCAATCTAGACTTGAATAACTCAATATTATCATTTATTAACTTAGAAAATTAAATCAAATTACAGAATCTATATATAAATCTAGCACAAAACAAAAAATACTAATCAAAGAATACTTCATTTATATGTAATATGAATTAGAAAGTTTTAATCTGGTAAAATAGCTTTCAAACGTAAATAAGCAATACGTTCTACTTGTGCACAAGCTGTTCGAAATTCAGTATCACAATCATTTTCAAGTCGATGCTTGAAAGCTTCAAGTATACTTGCTTTTGTATTATCTTTTACTGCAATTATAAATGGAAAACCAAATTTTGTAGTATATTTTGTATTTAATTCAGTAAAAATATTTCGTTCTTCATCTGTTAACATATCAAGACCAGCTGAAGCTTGTTCATTTGTTGATTCAACAGTTAAACGTTTAGCAGCAGCTAATTTTCCAGCTAAATCTGGATGAGCAATTAATACTTTTTTACGTTCATCATCTGATGCTGCACGAAATTGTGTTTGAAGAGCAAAATGTAAACCACTTGCTGTATCATTAGCTGGAGCAAGTTCACCATCATAAGCACGTTCAGCAATCCATGATGAATGTTCAAAAATTGATCCAAATCGTTTTATAAATGCTTCTCGTTCGAGTTGTGATGGTACAAGTTCTGGTTTAACATAAGGATGTGTTTTTTTCCAATGATGAGCAATATCAATACGAGTTGGTATCCAAACTTTTTCATGACTTTGTATATAATCAATAAAACGAATCAACGAAGCAATTCGACCAGGTCGACCAATTAAACGACAATGTAATCCAATAGTCATCATTTTTGGACTACCTTTTTTTCCTTCTTCATAAAGTATATCAAAAGAATCTTTAAGATAAGTATAAAATTGTTCACTACAATTAAAACCTTGTGGAGTTGCAAATCTCATATCATTTGCATCTAATGTATAAGGAATAATTAATTGTTCTTTACCTTGATGTTCACGCCAATAAGGTAAATCATCATCATAAGTATCTGAAATATATTCACAACCACCTTCTTCACTAACAAGATCAACTGTATTAACTGAACATCGACCAGTATACCAACCTAATGGACGTTGACCGGTAGCAAGAGTATGTAAACGAATGGCTTCATTAATTTGTTGTCGTTCAGTTTCTTTAGGCATATCTTTATGTTCAACCCATTTATAACCATGTGAAGCTATTTCCCATCCAGCATCTTGCATAGCAGCAACTTGTGCAGGTGAACGCATAAGAGCAGTTGCAACAGCATAGATAGTAACGGGAACACTCTTTTCTGTAAAAAGACGATGTAAACGCCAAAAACCAGCTCGAGCACCATATTCATAGATAGATTCCATATTCCAATGACGTAAACCTGGCCATTGTGCAGCACCGACTATTTCAGAAAGAAATGCTTCAGATGCAGCATCTCCATGTAAAATATTATTTTCACCACCTTCCTCATAATTAAGAACAAATTGAACAGCAACATAAGCACCATTTGGCCAATTAGCATTTGGTGGATGTTGACCATAACCATGCATATTACGTGGATAGTATGGCATTTTTTAATATGAAAAAATGTTCGAATTAAGGCTTTGATGCAATATAATCTATAAACCAAATCTAAAATAAATAATGAAATATAAAAACTATGGCATCAATATACTCCACTTATTGGTGCTTCTTTTTTATCGTGTTCGCATACTAATATAAAATGTGTCACTTGCGTTGCACTTTACAACATATTAAATTAGAAAAATAAGGTGCATGTTATGACACATTTATTTCAGCGAACTCGTAACAAATTTTAAAAACATGATCCAAACCTAATCTTTGTTGGGTGCCATATTGTCTGAAAAATTAATAATTACTCTTTTCTCAGGTTCATTGAAATCAGTACAAGGTATTCTTCGAACTCAAGACGGTAAGATACAACTGTCTCGACTCAATCGATTTTCGAACATCAATGCAGTTTTCAATGTAATCCTGTACGATGACTAATTAAGAAATGATCTGGCAAAAAGAAGATGTACAAAAAATGTATAGATTCAACGAGTTGGAATGAGTTAATCACATGTAAGTAGTTGTTAGAAAACAGTCTAATAACTCTATCATTTACTTTATTCTCTTTCTTCATTGACTACTGAATGTGTCTGTATATGTATATATATACACACGTGCATGTCCTCTTCTTTCTTCTTATTGTGAACTGCTCACCGTACGTCCAGGTCATTTCTTTTTTTTATCTGAGAAAATCATTAATAATCTCACATTCTTTATTTTCCTATCACTTTTTCTTTTATGACGCAAGTGAAAAATAAGATGCTTGACGTTATCTTCTTTATTCAATACTAATATAAATTTCAACAAAGAGATGAACTCATGTTATCGTCCTTCTTGTCTTTATCTTCAATGTTTTTGTTTGACGTGGGCGTTAACGATGTATAAAAAGATGATCAAATTCTCAAATAAATCAGTTAGATAAATTTGGAAATCAATTTGTTATTGATCTAGCTATACCGATATAGAGAGGGACCTCTTTAACAATAGCTGTATACGTACAACAAAAGGATGTATGACCGAATCACTTAAGTATACTAATTCGATATGAATTTGGTCAGATCTAGTCAGGTCCAACAGCCAAATTTTAATGGATATCTTATAATATCTAGCTGCTGAATCTAGTAGATATTCTAAATATTAGATTGCAATACGATCCTTAATGAATCCTACTAATTATAATTAGGTGAAGGCATTAAATTGTTTGATCTTACAAGATGTTGAAGAGCAGATAAAACTCATAAAAAAAAAATTTTGGATATGTAGTCTGACACAAAGTTTTTCTATTGAATTCTTGAAAAGGTCTTGTCGCTGTTATACAAAAAAACTTCTGTAGGATCATACAAAATCTTATATAACAATAAGATTTTTCAAGAATTTTATAGAAAGAACTCAATTAAAAAATACAGGAACGATGAGTTTGCATGCGATTTTCATACAATTTCGTTTGACTAAGGAGATCTAATCAACTTACAGTGCAGAATAAACGAGACTAGAAACCGTTCGAACAGTTCTTATGGTAAGCACTGAACTATCCAAAAAATTTCTATTCTGTTTTTGGAACAACAGTTCTAAAACAGAACAATGACATTTTCGAGCTTAGTTTCGATTAGAAATCGTTTTGAGCAATTCCTCAGATTGGTAATAAAACTCATGAATAGATTCGGGTGACAATGTGTTTTATTCTTACAAAAGAAGAGAAGACGCTTGCTGCAATCTAATTGTTTTATAGATAAAATTTCTAGCCAATCAGATTTAAAGAAGATTCTTCTTCATCCAGATAAGAACAAACTATGGTGTTATTCGAACCAACTTAGGAAGTATCAGAGATCCTGTCTCATATGATTTGATTAACATCATCTGCGAAATGTTCAACAAAACGTTGCCAAATTAAATAAACCAAAATCTTAATGAACTTTTCGGTTTTGTTTTGAATTATTGAGTGGTGCGATTGAAGTTAGTGAGAAACAACATAATTCCAAAAATATTTGATGATATTGGACATTAGTGGAAAGTAGGATAGAAATTATATTATTTGTATCAGCGCTAGATCTATTCGCCAAGATATCGTTGCCATAAGATGAAGTTCCGATAAAAGACACAATAGAAAAATCGAATTGGCCATTTTGAAATCCTAAAAAATTTAATACTCCGAAATCTTCGAAATTTCTAGAATAAACATACTTCTTTCTTTTGTAGTATTCAAAATTTTCTATCTCATATTAAGAGATTTCGGTCTATCTAATGACATTTTGGGTTTGATACAGGTAGCTGTTACTTCTTGAAAAACTTGAAAACACTAGGAAGACGTTCACAAGCCACAGTATCCTATGTTTCTTTACTAAATTTCTCACATTTTGATCTTATATAACTTATTCTTTTTATATAAATATACGCATAATTTGAAACTCTACAATATGTTCTTTTTACAAAGGTCTACTCTCAATTGTAACTGAATCATAAAGTTGAAACATTCTTATTGGCCTAAAAATGCACCAAAAATAGATAACTACATGTATTTTGTAGACAATTTTTATCATAGTAAATCACCGTTCTGAAATTCGGCTTTCTGTATAAAAAATAGGTATATTTCTGTAGCTTGTTATAGTATATTTGACTAACATATAGAAAACTATTTTACAAATAAAACTAGCAGTTTGTTCTAACGAATTACTGAGTAAGGGTTGTTTTCGTGGCACTCAATGCTTTTAATACTACAAAAGAAGAATGAATGCTTATTCTAAAAAGAACATATCAACGAAATCTATAGATAATTCTCTATCTTGTAGAATCAGAACGAAACGCTTTGATTGAATCCAATCTAAGAAAAGAATGTATCAAAAATCGACAACATCATCTGACTCACCCGTTATTTTATTTTAACGTGTTGACCTCATCTCACTTCATTGTTATCTTTTATTTTATTCTTTTCTTTCTAACAGTAATATTTAAGCATATAAAAATTTACGTTCTTTTAACGATGTTATAAACATGTGATAAAAGGATTTACTTTTATCGTTATATTGCTGCGTGTTTTGTATGGATAGTATTTTTCTTTTCTCTCTCTTTATCTTCACTAACGGTTTATATTGGCTATACTTCTGTTCGATTGCTTATGCCTTTTTCGTAAAGAAAAAACATATTCGAAATACAGTGCATATGAACATAGTAGTCAGACAAGTAGAAAATAATAAAAAATGCAAAAATCTTGAAAATTTTCTGAATTTTTATAAGAGAAAAGGATTGTTGTGTATATGGACATGGTCGGTCGTGTTGATGCCTCGTTTTGATACAGTCCTATTGTCAGGATACAACATACTCTTGTCCGAGTCATAGAGGAAAAGATCCTTGACAATCCTGGATTGGTTCGAACAGCATCGTGTTTCATCCTTACAATAGTAGAAAAAACTCTACCAGCTCACACGATAAGCTAGTAGCTTTTCTCTATTATTGTAACGATAAAATATGATGTTGTTCGGGTCAATCCAGGGTTATCAAGGATCCTCTCTTCTACGATTTGGACAATAGTACGTTTTATTCTTATAACAGAACTGTATCGACACGATTGATCATGCCCATATATATAGTCTAGTCGCTTTTTTTCACTATTATTCAAAAAATGACTCTTATTAAAGCTCTCAAGGCGGTAGAATGGGACAAAAAATCGTCCCACACACAACTTGCTTTGACTTATGTCATCAGGTGAAACTGTCGGAGAATATTTTTTATTCCATCGAATTTTATAAGTTCTCTTGAAAGAACTCGTTTGGTAAAAAATTTATTTAGGACATGAATCACCTTTTCTGATTTTCTTATTCAACCATTTCTGTGTACCGATAATTGTTTCCAAATAAGATCGTTCAGTCGACATTCTATTTTTTATGCTAATCATTTAAATTCTATTGCTTTTCTCAAAGACAAGTTTGCAAATTTGGGATATTAGAATCTTAGTAAGTTATCAGGATTCTGATCTATTCGATTCACCATTGGATTGTATTGGTTTACTAATTTACCTTTACAGAGACCAAGCTGGATTAACTCTTAATAATCATCAATATAAACAATAACAAATACTAGTAGTTCTACGCATGTATCATCGCATAAACAAACATTACTAGCTTCTCTTTTCATACGTGAATATTTTTATGAAGGATATTCTAATAAAAAACCTAATGAATTCTTTCAAGCTTTGGCTTTACGTATGAACAAGGAAAATAGAAGTTTAATGCTGTTACATATACTAGATTACATGGTATTCATTCAATATATTATATTCTTGAAGATAATCCTATAGCATCAAGCATTAATGAATAATGTAGTATTGATTTATTTTTATCAATACTTTATATAAATAATAGATGGCAAAAAGAATTAGAAATACTTGATGAATTATCTAAAATGAAAAAAATAAATTCAACACATTTTAATGATATCTGGGAATAAGACTTTTAAATATTATTATGCAACATAGATCTAAATTGAACATGAAAGTGAGTTACATAAACAAAATTCTTCAATTGACTTTCTTCTTTTATTTCAGTCGATGTTCATTAAGAATGCTAAAATCTCTAAGACATTCTCTTTACGACAAGAAACTAAAAGATAATCAAACAACAATTGAAAAAAAACCAAATTCTAATGATTCAAAAACAACATCAACACTCTATGAGATCATTGATAATCTTTTTACAAATTCATTAACAAATCAATTAGTAAGACACATCGAAATATTAGAAAATATCAGTGGGGGTATAATGAATGTCTGCATTTTGTATTCTATTTTTGATCGTTTAACACATTTTACAAAATAGCAAAATCTTCCTCAAGATACCACATGAGAAGCCCTACAATTTACATAAGACTACTGGCTTTATAATTCTCACCGTCATTCTACACTTACATCTAATGATTCTGTAGACGTTAATGAACAAGATGAAGCTCCAGCTTCATTACCTGTAAGAGTAAGAAATACTTCAGAATTATGTATGGTTGAAGAAAAGATATTTTACGATTCAGAACTTAATGAATCTACTCATTTCAATTCACCAAATAATCAAATTACAAAACATAATCTAATAATTGGAATAGAAATTGATGAAGAATATGAATTTATGATTCGATTGTTTCAATTAATAAAAAAACAAATTTATAAAGATAATTCAAACAAATTAAAAAAATTTTAAATGGATTATTGGATACATTTATACAATTTTAGAAACAACAAATAAAACTGCCATACAAGTACGTCATTTTTTTGCTACTATATTTGGAATTAGCATCAAAATCTTAGCTGATTCATATATATTATGATTCGTTTCATAAACTTGCCTTTCATGAAAATAGTCGAAACATATATGAATCGGTTAAACTTTCAATACTAATTCCAAATATGTAAGAAAAAGATGTTGCACTCATATGGCAGCTTTTCAAAAGCCAATCTGGTTTTCCAAAATCCTCTGACAAAAATATTCGTCGATTTTTTTTCTAAAAAAATATTGCTTATGAATATATCATTATCGAAAAATAAATCTTAGTAAGAATTATTATACTGGAAGTCTGATCACTTCTTTTACTATGTTTTATTGATTTCAACTGTTATTTGATACAGCAATCATTAAACATGTAAAGTATTTTAATAAAAACAAAATGATTAATAAATACTTTTACAAAAAAACCAAGCTGATCAAGCGTTTTTTGTAAATAATTCCGAAAAACTATTTGTTCTTGTATTTATTTGTTTAAAAATAATTTCAATTTCTTTTTCTATCTTTTGAATAAATTGTTCAATACATAATTGTAAATCTTTTTCATTATTACCATTAATTTCATTCCACTTATTTAATATTTCTTTATTATTATCATACATTAATTTATTTTTTACAATATCATATTGTTTTAATAATATATCTTTAGCATTTATTTCCATTTCTTGAATATTTTTTGCACTAATAAATTGTGTTAACCAATGTGTTAACATAAACATATCAAATATTCTATATTCATGTGGAAATAAATCTCTATCATAATATGTTATTAAATCAAAACGCCATTTTCCATTTAAACATAAAAATCCTACACCAAAAAATCTTGCATCGATTATATGACCAAAATACCATTTAAATAATGCATCATATATTCCTCGATGTCCTGTTAGTGTATGAGTAAAAAATTGTATTTGTTTTATAATAATATCACCACGTTGACAATAATGTCCATTTAATATAAATTTTGATTGATTATCATAAGAAAATATAAGTAAACCAACATAAGAACTAATATTAATATTAAATTCATCAGAATCTGTATATATATGAAAATTTATTAAACGAGATCGTCGAGGATTAGTTAAATAAAATATTTCATTTTCATTAAAACTATTATTTGTTTCTAATGAATTTATTTCGAGATTATGTAATTTATTTTTACGTAAAAAATTAATAACTGATAATGGTTCCATTTGTTCAATAGTTTTTAATCGAAACCATAGATCACATATTGATAATTTATAATATTTTTGTACTGATCGTTTTTGATCAATTAAAAATTTAATATCATCAATATTTGCATCAAGATTAATAAGAACATGGTTTATAAATATTTTTAAAGATTTTTCATTATATTCAATATTATTTTGTAATTTTTCAATATCAGATATAAGATCATCATCTGTTTCAGTATTAGATAATGTTGTTAAAGTTATTTCACCTAAATTCTAATACAAAAAAAAACAAAGAGAAAAATTTTTTAAATATTAATAAATAATATATTTACTTACATTCTCTGTTGATTTTGATTTCGATATAAAAGATCGAAAAGACATTTATAAAGAGTTAAATGAATGTATACGTAATAATAGTAAAAAAATAAATAAATAAATTCTTATCAACTTTCTAGATAAAAAAAAACTCATTGTTTCATTCTCATGAAATATTCGTTTATAGAGATATGCAACAAAACTTAAATATAACAAATAAAAAAACAAAAAAAAAAAGTCAAAATAGACTGATAGAGAAAAGAATGTTCTATTTGATCATATGTTAACTAATGTCATAATAATAAAATTTCGATAAGATCTATTTTGTTATCATATGTACGGATTGTATAAATACCCATTTTAAAAAATAGGAGTGGATATTTTTTGAATAGTTTTTGGAAAAAATAACAAATTAGAGACGAGAACTGCAGTTTTTACGGTTGGAAAGAAGAAATGAAACGGCATCGAATCATATCTTTAATGATTTCCTGATCTGTTTTTTGGTAAAATTTTCAATTATTTACCATCGATTCAAGCCACCAATTAAAGATCTATAAGGTGTAGAATAGCATGATGAATAATATGTATTCTAATCGAGCCTCTAATACGATTTTCTAGCAAAGTCTGTAAATTTTTGTTTTCATTGACTACATCAAGGCAGATATTCCTCACCATTACATTGTTCTAGATATATGAATATTTATCTAACCAAGTTAAAAAATACCTTTAATTTGTATTTAGTTATTCAAAACTTTATTATCTATATATAATTTCTGACTTATGTTTTTTATATAGTTCAAAATTTTCATTTTGTTTAAGAGAATTGATCCTTTTTATGATCTCTTTTTTTTTTGTTAAATCTCTTTTATTGGTTGTACTTCAACTTTTTTTTTATTGCGTTCAATAAATTATATCGTTTCATAATCACCGAAAGCTTTTTTTTTCTTGTAATGATTTTAAAACAATTGATTATTCGACTATCTTTTCATAAAGAAAAAAAAATCTAACTGATTCATTGAAATTATATTATGATCATAATATAAGCATTGATTAACTCTTTATAATTTATTATTACTATAATCATTATTAAGAGTAAGATTTATTATTAAATTTGCTTTTTTTTTTTTGTTAAATTATTATTCATTTTTAATAAAGTTTTTTGAAGGGAATAATGTCAATTGTAGAGCTATAGAAATTTCTTTTTTTTTTTGTATTTAAATGACAACAACAATCGATGATAGAAAGAGAAAAGAAAAAAAAACGGTCATTTCGATCAAGTATGTTTTGTTGAATATACGAGACGAACGAACGTGTTCAATCTGATGAAAGAAAGAATTTATTTTATGTTACTAGCCAGCGGACATTTGATAAAAAAAAAATCATCGAGAAAAGCTTTTTATTCATATTAAACAACAGACACGTATAGAAAGAGAAAATGATCGAAAAAAAAATGCTAGATACACTCATATGCATATTGGACTGTTTATCCAATGGATTAAGTGTAGATACAGGTGGCTAGATGTTGAAATAGACTCTTTATTCAAGTTTTTTTTCTCTCATTCTCTTCACTTATTTGAAAAAATAACCTTCGAACTTATTCTGTTGTGTTCAAAAGGTTTCATTCGTTTATTTTCGTCAAAGAAACAGAAAGAAAAAGACGAAAGCAAAATAACATATCGTATAGAATTGAACAGAAGAAAGAGAAAGAAAGAATAAAAAAAACAAAAAAAAAAGTGAACTTCATTTTTCCTTTTTCAAGGTACACATTAACAACATATACAAAGAAAGCTTAATATTGCTTGTCTTCACCTATCAATTGTCCGTTTAATCATACTTAAATAAAAAAAGAAAAACCAGTGGACAGTTGACAATCATTTAAATATTACTTCTATGTAATTTGACAAAGTCATCATGATTGACGATCGTTATCGAACATTACTATAGAGATTTTATATTCTATCTAAATTAAAATAGTTCTGATTATACTTTCAAAGAGACATAATAGATGACAATATAGCTGTAAGGTATTTTAAAGTTATAGATAAATACTAAAGAATTATTTTCAGGCTTTTGATAACAACGTTTTTCCTCGAATCACAATGATGATGATGATGAAATGAAAATAGATCTTGCTAATGTTTGTTTTATTTGCTTCGCATGAAAACAGCACGTATTTTATTTTTCTATTTGACCTTTAAAATAGATCTCGTTATTTCCGTTATCATTATTAGTATCTGACAATATTATTTATAGATTCACAAGTTTATTATTTTCAAAAACAATCATGTATTTCTTAATTATTTGTAGAAAAGCTACAAAATACAAAAATCAGCATATAAAACCAGTTTTTTGTAACTCGCACAGTTTCTAATAGTTTTTAAATATAGAATAACTTTTCCTTTTTTTTTTTAGTACTGTTCATCATTCTGTATAAACATAAAGATCAAGGTTCATTTAGACTAGGTTACTAACAACAAGCAAATACGGTCACCACTATAATTTTTTTCTCTTTCTGTCTTTTCTCTTGTAAAAGCATCAATTGTTTTTTTGTCTGTATGTCGATGTCCAACTATTCTATTCTATCCAAACTAAATAATAATATAAAAGAAAGGGAAAGAAAAGGCATCTCTCTGTTATGTCCAACATGAGAAGACGCGAGAAGAAAAAAAAAATCATCATAATTCGGGTCGTTCTCTTTCGGTATACATTCTGCGATATTTATTTTGTATATACATTGGACTCTTGCTTCACATCGGTGAAGAGAGTATAGCAAAAAAAGAAAAAAAACTCCTATAGTATAGTCGAAAAAGAAGAAAGAAGAGAAAAAAAATGGCGTTGTTATCGTTCATCGTCGACCGATGGTCAAGTCGTCCCGGCGAGAAATACAATTAGACATATGTGTGTATGCATATATGTATATGTACAAAAAAAAAAAAAAATCTAAACGAGTCCTATGTGAGAGCGTATTCTCTCATTTGTGAAGAAGGAAAAGAAAAGGAAAAGATGTTGTTCTTCTTTTCTGCTTTGCGCGCCGTCCACCTCGAAAAAGCCATTTCTGAACCTGCCATTACTATACAAAAAGAAAAGAGAGAGAGAAAAAGAAGTCTTGCTTGTACACGAACCAAGAGAGGAAAAAAGAGAATATAAGCATGAGAGAGAGAGAAAAAGAGCGATCACAAAAACAAATGAGAGAGAGAGAGGGCACGACGACGAACAAAAACACACACGCCACCCATGAACGGGGCTAAATCATTGTGTATATATCTTTTAGAAAGAGTCGCATGTTTTATCTGACATTTTTTTAGAATTCAAATATGCAACATACATCTACAACACCTCCACCATTAATAGAAAATTTTCAAATTTTACCAATGTCTACAACGACAATATCCGATATTTCAACTTCTAATGATACTCAATATTCATCACTTTTATTAAAAAAAAAATTAGCTATGTTAGATCATGCATCTAAAAATACAACAACAGAAGTTAGTATCTCAAATGATACTATTACTCCTCCCGTTTCTGTATGTTATATTTTAATAAAAAAAAATATTTAGTAAAAATCAAATATATTTAGTTAATCAAACCATCAAGTACAACTTTATCAATCAATGAGAATGAACCTGTCAAAAGTGCCAGTCGAGTAAGATAGAAAAATAAAAACTAATAATAATAATCATCGATATATTTTTTTTAACTAGCGCCGTAAACCACTTCGTCCTTGGTCATTATCTGCACGTGGTGAAAGATCAAATTCGGTATATAATTATAAAATAGAATATAAAAATAGAATTTATGTAAATTTATTCTCTAGAATAACGGTATTAATCATTCAATTGAACCAATTAGTGATAATGATGATGATAATAATTTAACGGTAGAATTTTCTATATTATATTTTTTAAATATTCTTCATTCTATATTTATAAATGTATAGGAAATGAAATATTCACCTGTGAATCATGAAATAACAAATAGTAATCATGAAGACGATGATCAACAAGATATTGAATGGCCTAAATGTTTATCTACAATTGAAGAAATTCTTAAATTATATCGTGTTGAAACTAATGGATTAGTACAATGTATTCGATGTGGTGCAAATGCTAATCAAGATAATTTACTTGAACATGTATCTGTTCATTATCCATACAAATGTTATGCATGCGGGTAAATAGATCGTAACAAAAAAAATTCTTTTTTTTGTCTTTTAAAAAAAGTCATAGATCGAAAAGATTTTTTATATAGGATTTATTTACTTTTGGTAAGAAATATTTTTCTGTTGTTGTCTGTTTACGTCCGAGTCTTTCTCATGATTATCAATATTGTCATTAATCTTGAAAAAAAGAAAACTGAAATATTTTTTTTTCCTTTTCCAATAGATTCTATTGTGATTCGTCATCGGGTCTTGACGAACATAATCGAACACATTCATCAAATACTTATATAAAATCAACACCTGAACAACCACCAGTACCAACTGTACCTATATCAACTTCAATAAAATCATCAGAAACATCCAATGGTACTAGTATGACTACTAATAACAGTGAAAAATCAACTCCACCTAGTAAAGCAAAAGTTCATCGATGTCGACAATGTTCATTTGTATCTAGTGTTAAAGTATATAATAAATTCTTTTTAAAAAAAAGAAATTTTAGTCTTTTTTTATATTAAATAGGAAGATTATTGGGCACATCATCGAGTACATATACGAGCTGATAAAATACTTGAATGTCCAAGTTGTCCATTTGTTACTGAATATAAACATCATCTTGAATATCATTTACGTAATCATCTGGGTTCTAAACCATTTAAATGTTCAAAGTGAGACGAAAATTTTGTGTTTTTTTTTTAATATGAAAATATCATATTTTTTTTTTATGTATATAGATGTGATTATGCATGTGTTAATTTATCAATGTTACGTTCACATAAAAAATCTCATTATCGTCATCTTTTATTTAAATGTTCAAATTGTTCATTTGAATCAAAACAGTATCAAACATTACAAGAACATTTACAAATTGAAGGACATGAACCTTATGTTGATGAAAATATTGAAGAATTTCTTAAAGAATATTCAAATGGAAATATAAATAATCCAACAAATATTAATGCTAACAGTAATTCACCACCATCAACGACAACAACAACGACAACAACAATAACAACAACAGGATCAACACCAAAAAATACGACTCGTCCACCAGCATCAAAAAAACGTAAAACAACTTCGACAACGACAACACCAGTTGTTGTTAAACGTACTTCATCGACATCATCAATTGGTTCATCAGCAGCAGCTATATCACCTATATCAAATGATGAACATCAAAACGATTCAATAAATCAACAAACAACAATAACAACGCCATCATCAACTCCATCGACACCACTTGTTTGTAGTTTATGTGATTATGTTGCTGCATCGAAAGAAGGTCTTGGTGTACATTTATTTCAACATGCATGTAAAAAAAGTGATCTACTTAATCGATCACTTCTAGCTAGTGCAACAGTTGATCCAGCAACAAAATTAATGGAATTATTTAATGGAAAAATTGGACCATTTAATAATGGACAGGTAATTATCGAAATAGTAGATGAAAACTTTTCAATTGACATAATATATTCTTATATAAAAAATAAAATTTTTAAGAACAATTTTAACTCGTTATATTAATAGTTTAAATGTGAATTGTTTGAGAAAAGATAGAAATAGTTAGAAAATTAATATATTCCTATATAAAGAAGAAGAATATCAAATATAACGGATAATTATTAATAATCTATTCAGATGTTAAAGAGTTATTTTAATATTATTTTTTTCCATATGTAACATTAAATATTCAAGAAAGAAAAATAATTTCTAGATTTCATTATATGTAGAAAATAATGTGTCTCAAGAGTATATAATGATACTTTATATTGATAATATCAGACTTATTGTATTTTTAAAATGTATTCTTTCACATGCATTTAAGTCATATATATATATATTTTTATTATTGCAGTTAAATGATTTCATTGCTCCATATCAACAATTTCTTACTCAACAAATTCAATCCCATTTATCATCTACGAGTTCATTATCATCAACATCTACTGGTGTACATCCATATCATCTTGATAGTAATAATAATCATGCACCACCACCACCATCTTTACTTAATGGTGGTTATTCATTATTATCATCATGTATTAAAAATGAATCGAATGAAAATCATCTTCCATCATTAAAAATTGATAATAATATAAAACGACAAAGAAAAGGACAAACACCATTTAAATATTCAACTGATGGTAGTAATGATGAACATTCAAATGAAGTAATAAATCGTCATGATCAACAAACACAAGTTGATGAATGTCAAATAAAACGTTTATTTGAATGTTTTCATTGTGAAATTATTTTTAAAGATTTTGCAATGTATTGTACACATAAACAACTACATTATTCTCCAGATAATCCATTTCGTTGTGCACAATGTGGAGAACAAAAAGCAAATAAATATGATTTTTTTGTACATGTTGCACAACAAGCTCATGAGTTAACATGATCTAAAACATTTATTTAAAAAAAAAACGCAACTGTTTTTTGGCATTTATTTCTTTTTGGTTTGTACATTTTTTTTTTGTTGCTGTTGATTTTCTCCTTTTTTTTTTCTTTTTGTTTTGTTTTTTTTCTTTATTTGCCATGACATTCAAGAAAAAAAAACGCACACACGTATACAAAGTCCTCCGAATGACTTTTTTATTTAAGAAAAAATATCTTTACGATAATCATCATATGTATTTAAAAGTTCTTCATCAAGCATAAATGTGATTAATTTCATTTCTGATATTGAAGCATTATTAAGACGATATTGAAAATCTTCGAAAAGTTTATCAATTTTAATATGATAATTTAAAATATGGGATTCAAGATAATCTTGAACATTAGCATCAGTAACATTGATAGCTTCTTGATGACATTGTACAACTATTTTCCATGCTGCTCCATTTTGATTACGAGCTTCTATTAAACCTTGATGAATATCCTTTATATTTGTTATTTCATTACGAATTTTAACACCATTTAGATTTATTAATCGATTATGTTGATATTTACGTAATGATAAAAATTTTATAATATCATGAGCTTTTGATACATCATCATCGCTTAGTTTAATAAATAGACTTGAAAAACCGGGATAAGCATTTTTTGTACCAAATTTAGATGATAATTGTAGATAATTATATGAATTAGAAAATTCTTGTGTTGTTAGATCACTTAAACATTTGCCCAATCTAGAATTTATTGTTATTGAAGATGATTGAACAATTAATAGTAAGGAAACAATAAAAATAATATAAGAAATTATTGATACCATTATTAGTGTACGTTCTAAAGTTGATGAAAGAAAAAAGTAGTGTATAACGTGACATTAGTAAACGAATGATATGAATACGATAGATAACAGATTGACTTGTTTTTTACGTAGTTCTTTAAACCTTTGGTCTCTATGATGTACTTTGTGGTTTTTTTATTTTCAAAAAAGTTAAGATGTATCTTATAGAAATGAAGATTTTTTAATAATATTAGTCTTTTTTTGTTTTCAACAGATAATATGTGTCTTAATTAACTATCAAAGATGAGACTGATAAACATAATGTACATATAATGATGCTCTAGTATTGTATATTTGAAAGTCTTTTCAAATATTGTGAAAAGCAAGTGATGAGACGGTTAATCAGGTTTTCATGCAGAAATGATAATAAAATTAACCCTTTAACTGACACTGACGTATATATACGCCATGAACTTTATTAGTGTACAAAACCAGCACAATCAATCGTAATGCATATATTTTTTAGATTCGTCTCCATAGAAATAAGTATCAGACCGCTGAACCTTGTGATACTATCATGTCATAACAGTATGTTCTAAAGTCGTGCCTTAGAAAAAAAGAATGTGACAATAGAAATTATTCGAAACCTTATTTCAAAGTACCGCTCTAAGAGGTCACATATTGACCACGCATTTTCCGTCTTTAATACCTCTAAATGAAAGCAAACAGACTCCTCAAAGAAGATGTTATGTTTGCAGCAATACTGAACGGCGTGAGACTCGCTACCAATGTACCGAATGCAATGTTGGTCTGTGCATCACCGACTGTTTCAACGATTTCTATACCTTACAAAGGATTTAACGTTATCTTGTATAAATACGTAAAACTAGATCGAAAATAAACAACTATGATGATTTTCTGTGATTTTTTTCCTTTCTTTATGTCGTTAGTTAAAAGGTTAAAATAATTCTTATGAAAAGTCACAGGATTAAAAGCAATTCAATTGAATATTTGCTTTACAGACTCAATAGGCCTACTGTAGACCTACAGTTGCATCTTACTTGATCAAGATTTATAAATATTCATCTGGATTGATTCTGCTTGCCGAAATATTGCTTTTTCTATGATGTATACTGGGAATTGGGTGGCTCTTATTTTTAGTCAATTCGTGTATACATCTCTCATTATCAAGAGTATGATATAAAGAAATCTACAGATGCATCATTATAAAATTATTGATTCATTAATTTTTTTTTTGATGTACGATATCCAAACCAGGTTTTATGGGCATAATTGTCAAAAGAATTTTCATATCACTATTATATATATATATATAATTCAAAAATATTCATTGCATGTATATGAGTAATATAAATTTATCAAGATAGTATCAACACTTTACTCCCCCTTTCTTGCGCGTTCTTTCGTTCGTTCTTTGTTTGCCAATGAGTTGTTTTGTTGATTCTCCTTCGATACTCAACTCTACTTGAAAAAATAAAATACGTTTAGATGAAATAAAAGAGGCAAAGCGAACAACATTAACATCACGACGGCAGAATATTTTAGGAAGAAAGTAGGAAGACGATATTTATAAAAAAAAAGAAAAACACGAACAACATTTGTTATTTCATCATTACTGATATTTTACATATCTAAAAAATAATATGGACAAGAAACTACAAACTACTAATAATTCTAATGATAAAGAAAAGGAGAAGACAGCATCTAGTACATCTCGATTCCGAAATCGTTCTCGTGTTATTCAAAATTTTGTTCTTGTTTGGCTAGATCCAAATATGACTGGATCACTTGATGATGAACATCATATTATTGTCAATCAAATACAAACTATTATTAATGCCATTAATATATTTTCTGATATTAACCAATGCATTAATTATTTAAATGGTATTAAAGATGAAAAAGCTTTTATGATTGTATCTGGTGCTCTTGGACAATATGTTGTACCTTATATTCATGATATGTCAAAACTTGATTCAATTTATGTTTTCTGTGGTCTTAAACGAAAACATGAACAATGGGCAAAAAATTGGACAAAAGTCAAAGGTGTTTTTACACAAATTGCACCTATTTGTGAGTTATTAAAGCAAGCAACACAAAAATGTGAACAAAATTTTGTTTCGCTCAGTTTTGTTACACCTGCAAATGCATGTGAACAAAATTTTGATCAATTAGATCAATCATTCATGTATACACAAATACTTAAAGAAATTTTACTTGAAATTAAATATAATGATCAATCTCTTAAAGATTTAGTTTCTTATTGTCGTGATCAATATGCTAATAATCCAATTGAATCCATTGTTGTTAAAGAATTTGAGGAAGATTATCATAATCATTCACCTATTTATTGGTATACTCATCCTGGTTTCATTCATTCTATGCTTAATCGAGCGCTACGTAATCATGAAGTAGATACAATTATTAAAATGGGATTTTTCATTCAAGATTTATATAAAGAAATTGATAAACTTCATGTGAAACAGACTGATGGTCAAGAAAAACATTCATTTATTGTTTACCGTGGACAAGGCTTATCGAAAGAAGATTTTGATAAATTATTAAAAGCAAAAGGAGGACTTATGTCATTTAATAATTTTTTATCTACAAGTAAAAAACGAGAAATATCTTTAGAATTTGCTCAAGATGCTTTAAATAATACTGAATTAATGGGTGTTCTTTTTAAAATGGTTATTGATCCATCAGAATTAGCTACACCTTATGCATGTATTGATGATGAGAGTTTTTTTAAAAGTGAAGAAGAAATTCTCTTTTCTATGCATACTGTTTTTCGTATTGGTGAAATTAAACAAATTCAAAAAAATAATCGCCTTTATCAAGTTATACTTACATTAACTAATGGTAAAAATAAACAACTTAATGCTCTTACGGAATTACTTCGAGAAGAAACTCAAGGATCAACTGGATGGCATCGATTAGGCATGTTATTAATTAAATTAGGTAAATTTGATAAAGCCGAACAAGTGTATTCAGCATTATTGGATATAACAAACGATGAGAACGAAAAAGCATTACTTAATCATCAACTTGGATTAATTAAACGTAATCAAGGTGATTATAATGAAGCACTTTTATCTTATAAACAAGCACTTGAAATTTATCAGAACACTCAATCTTTAGATAATCATAATTTGGCTGCTATTAATAATAATATTGGTCATGTATATAATAATATGGGCAATTATTCTGATGCACTTTCATATTATGAAAAATCGCGTGAAATCTATGAGCATAATTTATCTGAAGATCATACTTCTTTAGCAATATTATATAACAATATCGGTTTAGCATATAAAGACATAGGTGATTATAATCAAGCGCTCACATTTCATGAAAAAGCACTTGATATTGAACGAAAAATTCTTCCTTCAGATCATCCTTCTTTAGCTATATCTTATAAAAATATTGGTTTGGTATATAAAAGTATGGGAGAATATACAAAAGCACTTTCTTCTTACGAAAAATCACTTGATATCGAACAAAAAACATTACCTTCAAATCATCCTTCTTTGGCTATTTCATATAATAATATGGGTTCGCTTTATAATAGCATGGGAGAATATTTAAAAGCACTTTCATTTTATGAAAAAACTCTTGAAATTTATCAAATATTACTTCCTCCAAATCATCCTGATTTAGCTGTGTCTTATAATAATATTGGTTCCGTATATAAAAATATGGATGAATATTCGAAAGCACTTGTATTTTATAAAAAAACGTTGGATATCGAAAGAAAATCGCTTTTACCAAATCATATGTCTTTAGCAATTTCTTATACTAACATTGGCACAGTATATGACAATATGGGAGAATATTCACACGCACTTTCTTCACATGAAAAAGCACTTGAAATTTGTTCAAAATCATTTACTTCGGAACATCCTATATTAGCAATTTCGTATAATAATATAGGTTCTGTACATAATAATATGGGTGATTATGAAAATGCACTTAAATATTATAAAAAAACGCTTGAAATGGAACAAAAAATTTTTCATTTTGATCATCCAAATTTGGCCACATCTTATAATAATATTGGATTAGTGTATAGCAATTTAGGTGAATATTTAGAAGCAATTTCTTCTCATGACAAAGCACTTGAAATCTATCAAAAAACGCTTCCAGTAAATCATCCATATCTTGCAAATTCTTACAATAATATTGGTTTAGCTTATCAAAAAAAACAAGAATATTCGAAAGCACTTTCGTTTTATGAAAAAGCACTTGAAATTCGTCAAAAAACTTTACCTTCAAATCATATGGATGTGATTGTTTGCTATGCCAATATTAGTCAACTGTACGAAATAATGGGTGAACACTCGAACGCACTTTCGTTCTATGAACAATTAGTTCAAGCTCAGAAAAAAACTCCGTCTAAAGATCAATCAAATTCAACAATATCCTATACTAATATTGATCAAATTTATGAAAGTAAGGAAGTATCATCGAAAAGACCGTTTTCATCTTTACCTACGATTGTACTTGAAAAAGATCTATTAAGTGATAAATCAAGTCATCTAAAAAATTTCCGAAAAAAATTAGAAAAAATCAGTAAAAAAACAGGTGAGACATGATTACGAATAAAATGTCTGTAAACTTTCATTTCATTTCACATCTTCATTTTTTGACACGTATACATACTTATTTATAATAATTGTAATCTAAAATAAGAAAATAATCTGATTTAATAGAACAATTTCCTCATATACATTCAATTGAAATTTCGTAATTCAAAAGTTTAACAAATCTATTCAAATAACAATTAAAATTAGTTTTTATCTCGAATCTATCATTATTGGTACTATGATATTTTCTTTCCTGTGAGTAACTTTTGGTTAAAATTTTGAACAACCAGAAAACATTTAGAAAAAGTATGAGTTTAAACGACAATAGATCATGTTAATGTCTTCGGGGTAAAAAGGATGCCAAAAGATTTTTGAGGTTTATACGATGGCAATTTTTTTTCTCAAGACAGAGAAGATAACATCACGATTTTCAATGTGTAGGTTACTTCTGACCTGAAAAAATTTATTGCACCATGCATAGCAAAAAAATACGTAAGATTAATTCCGTTGTAATCGAATAAATTCAGAACATATTTATGTAACCCTCAATTAAAAATGATCATAATTGTTGCATTTAATTCTACATTAAGATCCAACTAGTAAATTGTTACGAGGAAAAATGACAGAAATATGCAAAGAATTCACTGTATTATATAAATATGCTTCCATCTTCTATTGAAATCTTGAAACTCTATATTCATGAGTCATCAAAGGTTAATGAAGACTTTTGTGATATTTTTTCGAGAAAGTTCTCGTTACATACAGGATGGTCTTTATCACATCAGATTCCCATCAAACTTCAATGTGATCATGCTAAATTTTTATGCCAGATAATTAGAGATATCCTCTAGGAGCAATTTGGTAACTCGCAAAGAAAAAAGAAAGTAAAATTTTCTGCAAAAGTTGATATTTATCCCAGAAATATAGTTTAAGTTCTTCCAAAAAAAAATTTTGGCTCAATCATGTGGTATACTACATTCCTATGGAAAACACAAACTTTTCTCGAAAGATTGTAGAAATTCTCTTTCAAAGCTTTTATCGGCATGGATATCTCCTTATCTCAGATGCTCGATCTGTGATAAAATTTTTTATGTAATCAATTGTGACCTATTCGACAACCAATGAGAACTAGAGATAGTCAAAAAAGAATGTAAATATGAAGTATTTAATTGATTCCTACAGATAAATGTTGAATGCATTGTCACAACTTTTCTTTTATCTTACTCTTTTTCAAAATTACAAAATGTGAAACAATCAGTTAAAACGCAAGCATTTTTCATTCTGTTCATAAATTCTGTATTACAATTATTATTGCAATTTATAAACAAAAAAATAACTTCGTCATTATCTTTTTTTTAAATAAAAAAAGAAGAATCCCTACTATGTATTCACAGTTTTCTCGATCTTTATGCTTTAATAGTATATACAAAACGATTATAATCCAATCTAATTTTCCTTCCATTTCAAGAGGTAATGGTGATTTTACAATAAAGAATATAAATAGAACTCTGTTATCCAAAGTACAATTAAAAATAAAGCGAAAACCAACTCAGAGATAAAATTAATATAGCTGCAGGTTGATGTGCCGCGTGTTGTTTTAAGAATGTTTATTATTAAACGATTAATAAAATGATAATGGTTGACAGAATCAAGCTACTATTCAAATAAGTTTTTTTGTAGAAATCAACAATATCTCCTTCTGTTGAATCTTTTTAAAAGTTTCTTCATACAATAGCTCTACTATATATGTTGTTCATACATGCAAAATGGTTCATGAAACTGTCACCAAAATCATTTATAGAGAGAAGTAGTTGCTAATTTTGAAAAATAAATTAAAAATAACTCAAGTTTTGTAAGTAAATATTGACCTAAATTGATCTTTGAATTTTTGCTCATACCTTTGTTATACTCTTCGTTGCAATTTGGTATTTTGAAGTATAGATGTTTAATTATCTGCTCTTTCGAATATAAACAAACTTGTTCATGCTTATTTTATCCATCAAATTTTAATAATTGCACTTTCAACAGTTTTTTGTTGGCTACTCAAATATTTTGAGGCATTTATATCACAAGTGAAATTCTTAGTTGCATACAATAAAGATTATGAACAAATTTTTTAAGTATTATTTTTTAAGAAAACCAATTTTTAATAGCTCAGCGATCTATATAACTTAATACATTTCTCAAATACTTCTGAGTTTGATACTTCACGTCCGATTTTGATGAAGTAAGAAAATATGCTCAGTGTATCCTTTTAACTTTTACATTATTGAAGTATCTTCTTGCTATAGAAATAATTCTTTGAATATTTTTTATTATTTTGCTTTAATTATTATTTGATTCTTAACTTTTAATCAGCGATTGTTTTCAGGAAACTTTTTATTTGATGTTTCTCAGATGCATTTAATCATACCAATTAATTAATCTTCAATAATAATAAATTACATCTTCATCCTTGCGTTAGTAATCGAGAAAATGAGAGACTTGATAATTCTATACATGATTTTTAAACAGTTCAATGGAAGAATACATTGATAAAATTCTTTTAATAATCAATTTTAATCACCCATTTTTTTTGTCATATGATAGATATCATCATAGGATTTGTAACAGACTAAAGACTAAACTCATTAAATACAGAAAACAAAATATTCACTTGTCGTAGATCCATTTTATTGAAATTTGCTGTGCCTAATCTAAAGCTTCATCGTCACAAAACGAGATTTGATGATAAAAAACATTGTCTTTATAAAATATAAAAATATGAAATATATTTCATATGACAAATCTATTTTTTTAACTCTTTGGTAGTAGGTTTTCAAAAAGAAATAAAATTTCTCTCTTTCTGTATATTTGATCTTAAATCAATTTACATTTCAATTTTATTATTTAAATAAAACTTTGCTATAAATAGGTGTAATTAACCTAAAATACATCACAAAAAAAGTTCCTGATCGAAATTAACTGGGTTTTTTTGTTATATCCTATTTTTGAATAGTTTTCTATACAGGAAGTCTAAAAAACAACGTAAAAATCGATAGAATTCATATTATCCTATACATGTTAATGCAGAAAAAAATGATGAAAAGATAAAAATGGAATACAACAAATAAATAAGAAATTTTTTGCAGTAACCAGATCAGAGTATTAAAAACCTTCTTACACTTCCAGAAAACTTTAACGCGTAGTATTTAGAGCCTAAATATGAGATTAATTTATCAATCTATTAAAAACAAATTAACAGGAACATAATGTTGTGTCACTTTTGGGTTATCCTAACACAGATGAGAATATACTAATTTTCTTTTGAATACATTCATATCTGATAAAGACAAAAGAATTTATGAGTTGATAGAACTATCTGATGTAAAATAATATAAAAATTCACACTATAGAGAAGTTGATAATGTTTCAAGTCAATCAAATATTACGAGTTATGATAATGAAAAGAAGTACTTCTTTATTCACTACTTAAAAGAATTCTTATTTTTAATTCTTACAAAACTAGATTTCTTTGTATTTATCAAAAACAAAATAGTCAATATTTTCTGATTAATATTCGTGTATTATTCATGGTAATTTATGATTTATTCAATTGATTTTATTTTTATTTTACAGCATTTTATTCTACATTGAAACCAATCATCATTTTAATTGTATAATTGTTTTGTTGATGAATTGATTCTCATTGTATACAATCATAGAATTACATGGTAAAAATAAACAATATCAATATGAAATGTATAGTTACGAACATATTTTCTAATCTTTAAAAAATTTTCGAATGTCTCATCTTCTATTGAATATAATCATAACAACAATGAAATGGAATGATTAAACAATTTGACTTACTTTTGAATTATCAAATTAAGCTAGTATAAGAGCTGATAAACCAATAATAGGCGTTATGTCCTATAGGTAAAAAAATGTTACTAATTTTTTTTGCCAGAAGTTTTATCTTAATTTGAAAAGAATTTTCTTATTACTAATATCCTCTCACTCAGCATGAAAAAGTGTGTTGGCGGTATGTTTATCTTTTTAGTTCTATTCTTCTCACCGGTAGGTCAATTAGATTATGAACGATGACGACAGGTTACATTGATCAATATGAAATTTTCTTTTTGTTTTAAATATCTCTCAGGTTAAAGAATCTTAATCGAACAACAAATAAAATATTCATTAAATTGATCCTCACACCTTACTATTATCAGATAGATATGGAATAAATTTTATCATTATTTTATTGTTGAGAAAGAAATAGAATTCACAGATCTCTTGATACTTCTATGGTTAAATGATGATCATCTTGATTCATTTCGAGTGTCTTTTCCCATTTAGTAAGCGATTGATTGATTGATTGATTAATTTCATGATTATTCGTACACTACGTTCTTTTTCCCGTCTATATTTATTATCAACATATGTAGTTCTTCACACTTATATGATATCGATTCACAATGTAATAATATTTTGTCTTTTAATTTAATGAAAAAACAAAAAAATTAAATATTTAACTATGATAAAATTTACTGAAACTACTGATATGAAGAATTTCCTAAGATTTATTCAAATCTTTATTAATAAAAAGTATTAGACATTTGATCTTAACCATAATTCTTCATTAAAGATATTTTTATTCACAGAAATACGATCTTTCGTTGCCAAAAATAATTGATTTTTTTTGGATAAATTTCTATAAAATACAATTGAAATAAAACAAAAAATTATAAATTTAACTCAATAAAGATCTTATTTTATTGAAAGTCATTCCATTTAAATTTGAAACAGCAAAAATTCAATTTAGCTGTTGTCTACAATGAGTCCATCAATTAGTCGCCTATAGTGTTATTATTTAACCAATTAGTGTAAATCAATTAGCATATCAAATAGGCTTGTCATTTTCTTTTCCTTCTTCTAATCTATCAATTGATTTCATCCAATCAAACAAACATTTTTCTACATTTTGAATATTTATTGGTCAATATGAGAAGGAGAAAAAAAATTCATCGCATACAAATAGATTTTGCATCTGGTGCAATAACTTCATTCTAATAAAAACATTTCTACTGTTAACACTTCATCAATTCAAAATAATGGAAGATGATCGTAGTACTAGTCCATCAAGTATTGCTTCAAGTCATGATGAACATGATTCGGATTTACCAGAAGTTCGAACATATCCACCAGCATTTAAGTAAGAATTTTACTATATTGTTATTTAAAACTAGATTTGAATTTTCATGTTCTAGTCCGTTTTGGTTTCCATATACACCATTACGTAATTCACCAATGTTCAATTCAATGTCATTTCAACCAATAATACGTTCAACAACACCAATAGTTCGACATAATTTCAAGAGTATCGATGAACTTCTTTCTCCTATTCCTCATACTATAATTTCTACTCCCTCTCAACGAAACGGTAAGGCATATAATTTTCAAATATTTCTTTTGTTTAGATAAATTCAGGTAAGTAGATTATTATGAAACTTATTTATTTTGTTATCTAATTTATTCATAGAATTAATAATAATTTATTTTATTTAGATGATACTGGTTATAGTTCACAATTACTATCAGGATCTTTACTTTCATTACGACAAAGTCGTGAATCAATTGATTCACAAGAAAATGAAGATGATATTGAAAATATAAAACCACCAACAACAACATCATCTCCTATTCTTGAAATAAAAAAATCTAATAATGATTCGGTAATTTTTTTCATAAAAAAAATTTTTCTTTTTCAAACTAATCTTACGAATTAATTTAGAAAAATAATAAAATAAAAAAAATTCGTACAGCATTTACTGATCATCAAAAATTAAGTCTTGATCGTTTTTATTCAACAAATCGTTATCCAGATCCAACACAAATGGAAACACTTTCACGTTTATTATCACTTGAAGAAAAAGTTATTCGTGTTTGGTTTCAAAATAAACGATCACGAGAAAAAAATCATCCACGAAATCAATTATCTATCCATCAACAATCAACGTCAACAGCAACTATGCCTATTTGGCAACAATTTTCATCATCAAATTTTTCTCATTAAAAACTCGAATAATAAAATTCTTTTTTTTTATTTTATGTCCGCAGTATATTGTATATAGTGTTATTCTTGTTTAATAAATAGAGAAAAAAAA